>JASANA010002829.1:0-12574 GCA_030248095.1 Ptycholaimellus sp. GST1_10
TATGTGATTTTACTGGTTCAGTTAGTGTATTGCTATTCAATAGATACCCAACATGGGGTACTTTTAGCAAAGGAATGAGGATCTGCATTTTGAGTTTTAAGAAAAAAATCGCCGAAAACTCATTTTTTCCGACCTCCAACTTGTCAGAGCTGTCGTGCCATGAATATTGAGTTTTGACCCCAAGTGTTTTTATGAATTTTACTTCCCACATAGTGTACTTTTGATTCCTATCATAAAAAAGGTGGGTCAAAAAAGCATGGGTCTCTCATTCGTGCTCCTCTCAAAAACCGCCTCTTAAGCTTACATACAACCCAGCTCGGCTAAAAATTGTCAAAATGTTTCCGTGTCAAAATGTTGCCCTCCGCGGAAGGCCGCCATGCAGCAGTGTTAAAATTTACGACAGGGCATTGAACATTGGTGTTTTATAGAAATAGTTTGTTTGACCTTGAATATTTTGTTTATTTTATCCCAGTTTGAGTTTATTATACACCTGGGTCGAAAAGAGGGGCTGGGCGCTGACGGTCGCGTTAGCGCCAGCCCAATTAATTTTAAGGCAAAAGTGAAACGTTGGCCTAATTAATGATCTACAACCTCTGACGGGTATTTTATACTATAAGTACATTTACTAATTGGTCATGTTTGAGTCCAGCTTTAAGGCTTTGACAAAACCTACGCAGTTGCCACTATACAAATTCTATTGACTAAGCCTAAGTCTTTTATAGAGTCAGTATACCTAAGCCAGATTTGGTACCCCAATCAAAATGTACCTATAGTATAAAATACCCAGGGGCTCAAATTTCCGACTTCAAAATATGTCTCTAGCGATAATTACATCCAGGGTTGCCGCACTTGCCAATTTCTTACAGAATAAAATCAGAATAAAATCTGGCCTCCAAAATTTATAGAATAAAATCGGAATAAAATCTGCCCAATTTCTGAAATTACAGAATATAGAATAAAATATTCTCTAAGGATTCCGGCAACCCTGATTACATCTTGAATTATATAAGCTTTCCAACAATTTCAAGAATTTCGAATCACCAAAGCCATCAACTTGAGCAATTAACAAGTGATCAGAAATGAAAAGAATCAATTTGCATTTTTAATTCCATCACTACCTTTGCGATTTCAATCATGCCTTAAATCTTTGCTCCCGTAAAGAAGTGGTGGAACTGTCCGGCTTAAATATAGACCGCAGGGTCAATTCTGTTGACACAAAATTCCGACCTACTCGATCAGTTTGCGAGTTTTCACAAAAAACTAGTGCGCAACGGAAATTGCTTCCACATTCCGCTTCAATTCCTTCCGCATAACCCCATTTTTGTTAGGAATCGTTTATTGATAGAGACGTGTTAATGCCTAAACAAATTGAAGAAAAACATTCTGCAGCATTTTAAAAATGGGAATGTCAATTTTCGCCTTTTCTCCCTTTTTGTTAATATTGGTATTGGTTGATTAATAACTCTAAATCTGGTCATTGATATTTTATTGATGTATTACCAAACTCGCAAAAGCCATGGTTGCATTTTTCGTAAAAATGTCTGAATCTAAATTGTCTTGAATCTTAGCGAAGTTTAGCGAAATAAGTAGACAATAGATCCATTTTCGCTTTCCTTAAGCGCTTGCTTGACTGGGCAGGATTCCGGCGACGACTGGCGACCGCTGCATGGGCGGAGTTTTGGAAGGCCCCCAAAAAACAGCCCGCTTTAACGGCTTCAAGGGGCCCTGAAGATCTCCGCCCACTTTCGCCCTTTGCTCTGCCCCTTTTCGCTCTTTTGCCCTTTTAGTCTTTCAGCTAGTTTTCTGGCAAAAAACTTGGATAATTCATAGCTGATGATGGAGGTTGCGCAGTTTGGCAGGTTTCAACCCCTGTGGGTAACGCCAGTTTTAACCCCTCATAATCGTCAAAGATGAAAATTCCGAATCATTCGCATCACTTGAAAAATCTAGCGAGCAAAAGCCATAAATGTATCCAGGGGCCATTAGTCTAGCATAACCAGGCTCACAAGTAATTTACCTTGCTCCCTCTGACATAAACAATCCTCTCCAGGTTCTAAAGAGTCCAAACAAACCCCAGGCGTTTGGGGGAGGCTTTGTTGCCAGCATTCAAGTAGCTGAGCTCCATTTTTCTCCCCAACGCGGTCTCAGCGAGGGAGGATGGGGCTTAGACAGGAAAGGGGGCTAGGAGGCGGATATTAGGTTTGCCGGTGCATTGAAAGGGTAGGGAATAGAGGGAGATGCTGGCAGACGGGGGGCCTTCCCTGCCTCTTCTGATATTCCATCCACACTTCCGCATTTCAGCCACCTCCCCAACTGAACCCTTCTTCTCTGCTTCACCACCCTTAGCCTTCCCAAGAAGCTATTGCCAGGCAGCTTCGATGAAGCTTTTCTGGAGGACTGTTTCATGATTTAGCAGAACTCATTTTACGTTCTGCCGCTCTGATTAGTTTCGTTGTTGATCAATTTCCTTGGTCCAAAAAGCTAGAGTAATCGGCTAAGGCTGCTGGAAGAGAAAGGCTGAAGTAAGCCGTAAGGGTAGGCGTGTGTTTGCATAGACTGGGGGGTAAGGCCTCCCGAGGCAGGTGTCTTAACGGGAGGATGTAGTGCCTCTGTGGTCAGTGGGGGGAAGAATGAGGGGCAGGAAGGCTGGCTGGGTGGGGCGAGTGTAAAGGTGATGCGTCTTCGCCCCTTGCATATCTCATCCAGGGCCCCTTTCTGACTGCCGCACGTCCTGGTACCTTTCAAAAACCCTTCCCTTCATTTTTCTCATTTGTTCTGCTCTGCTGATGGCTGAAAGCAAGGTCGGTTGCAGAATGTGATGGAGCTGGGAGGGGAGTGAAAGCTGGGCATGCGATGGGGACAGCGAGTGCTTTGCGGCCTCGCACTAGTCCTCTTCTGCTCCAGCCTCTATACCCTTCATTGGCTTTCCCTTCCACGCAGTGCCACCAACCCGAGGTTTCCTACTCTCCCAGATAGGCCAAGAAACAAAGTGACTTAATTGCGGCTGAAAAAGGATGAGTGAGTTTGATAGTTGCAGTGTGGGGGATGCGAAGGAAGAGGAAGTGAAAGGCATAGCTTGTGTCATCAATGGAGAAGAGCTGAAGGGGGGTCGTTGTCTGCGCGACGCTGAAGATGTCTACCTGCCATTCCACGGCCTCATCCAGCCTTACTTCGAGATTCACGGCACCCTAGAGTCCACGGTCACTCTCTCTACTTTCCCTGCCTCCAAAAACATGTTCCGCCTTTTGGACCTAAGTTGCGCCCAGTCTTCAAAATTGTGGCAAATTTATGCTCTGAAGTAAAATTCTTCGATAAATTTCGAGCGCAGATAAATTGTCTTAGTGAAAAGTCTTTGGCCCCACATTTGCCCCCAACTCGATCAAAACCTTATATACCTTGTCCTTACATATGATCAAAATTATGAGTGGACTGAAAATAGGAAAAAATGACAGAAACAAGAAAAGGCACAGGGAGGAGAAGAGCATTTCGTCTGGTGGCACAACGGGAGTCGCCTGAGTCGCCCGGACAAGGAGTACAGGGTGGACGGTCCATTCGGGCCCTTTGCCTCCTACAATGTGGAGGGTCGCGAGAGAGTGCGCTGCATCAACGGCCTTCATGGTTGGCCCTCATTTACCTTCTTCCCTGCTTCTTCACTTTGGGCAAGGGGAGTGAGTTTTCGAGAAGGGGGGGGGGTGAGTTTTGGAAACTTGCATCTGAAGAAGGGGCAGAAGTTTTGGTGTGAGTATAGGAACCGTCACTGGAAGAATGCGGCCCCATAAGGAAGCCATGTTTGATAGGCGTGGCGACCTTGGGGCCTAGGATGCCGCATAACCAGCTTTTTCCATCTCCTTTTCTGCCCCCTTCCCCTGCCACTCAAATGGCTGCCAATGTCCTTGCGGTCTCCGTATGGGGCGCACAAAAAGGGGAGTCAAAAGGGCTTTCCCAGAAGGGTGCTGGAGTACACTTGACCCTAAACCCAGCCAACTGCCGTATGCCGCGTAGGGCAGGGCAATGATTTAGAGTGGACAGTGCTGACCCAGGGTGTCTAAGTGGTTTCTGACCTTCATTTCCGTGGGGAGGACCTAATCAAGTTATGGCCCGGAAATTAGGCCATCCCAATTTGCTCTTTTACAGCTCCGCTTTGAAGAAGCAAAATATGGCTATTGAATAGCCATTTTAATGCTCTTCATTTTAAAAGTTGTGTAGTCCAAGTCAAACAGGTCAATAAACTGGGAAACAATTCAGATTCACAAACAGAATAAACAATTATGTTTTGATTGTAAGTTTAGTGAGTAAAACAAAAAAAGGAAAGCATCATATACCTGCCTACCTGTCAAATACCTGCCAAACCTTGAGGCGTGCCAATGTCGGTGCAGTGGGGCAAGACGCCGTACTTCTACCCCATCCAGATTGCCCAGTTCGGTCTCCAGCACTACAGCAAGAACCTCACAGGTACGCTCACCTCTGACCCCAAGCAGCGCTCTGAATTGAATCAGTTTTCAGCAGAGGCAAGCAAAGAGTTGAGTCTGCTCAATCTCAACTGGCATCTGCCCGACGCACAGGCTCAGGTCACCAGCAATCACGGCCGTCATCATTTTATTTCATCAGGTTCATATTTTCATTCGAATGCAAGACACTTTTGGTCAACAAACCATATTTACTATATTTTAGTTAATTTTAAAAAAACCTAAAAATTTCGGAAATTTTTCAACTTCTAGTCATAGAATATCGCAAGATTTTTTCTGTGCAGATAGCCCAAAGTCAAGCGGGATCAGCGTACGTCTGGAAGAAGCCTATCAGGAGTTGCCCTATCTGATCCTGGACGGGAAGCTGGAGAAGGAGGCCTCCTTCAGCGTTCAGCTGAGACGCCTGGACACCGGCGACCTGCTCTGGATACACTACATACAGTCTCAGTTTGTACCTCCTCCACCCAAAATATCTTATCAATTGTTCAATCCAGTCAAATGTCCAATTGCAGCGAGGCCTGCACCCTGCCAGCTTTGGCGGCCGGCTCCTTTGCACACGGCCTGGGCCAGTCGGCCGAGGATCGCCGAATCATTCGCAACCTCCACATTGACCTCGCCAAACTCCTGGCGCTGCCTATTCGCAAAAAGGTGGCCGCCGATTTCTGCCACAGCTCCAGGGATGGGAAGAGGAGCAGCTGAGGCGAGTGTCTATTGTGGCAAGTGAGGGAGAAGTGGGAAGTCTTCTCGCTTCCAGCTTCTCCCTCACTTGCCTTCTCCGCTTCTGCTCCTTCTCCTATACCTGAGCTCTGCCCAGTCTTTCCTTCAACTGCCATCCAACGATGACTCTGAAGCCCTTAAAGGGCAGAAGAAAGCCAGCCAGTCTGGGCAGCATTGGAGTGGAGCGAGTGGAGCTGCGAGGAGCTTTCCATCTGCGCCGCCTCAGTCTGGCCAGCTCTGCGCATTCGGAGCTCTGTCTGGCCGCCGCCGACTGGCTGCTGGCCGCTCAGGACGCTCAGGGCGGCTGGCCGGTTCCGGTTCAATCTTCATTTTTGAAATAATTTATATAATTCCTTTTGATTTAGCAATATTTTCTCATTTTTATCGTTTAATTTAAGGTAGGTTATCGTTTCGATTTCTTTGATAGGCTGCTTGTAATTGGGGCCTGATTTTGAAAATTTTAATATGTTAGAAACAAATTAATGAAAATTTCGTAAAATGACTAATTTTTCTATAACTTTCAAGTGAAAGTGGCCATTGTCTGTGTTGAATATTCTTTTTTCTTCAGTTATTTGCTGCAAAATGCAATTTTTCAACCTGGCTCAACGTCATTATACTAACTCTATCTAAGTTTACGCCAAATTCTAAGCCTAAGCGTCAGTGTTTGGTGCTTTAATGTGACGCTGAGACACTTTGAAAGCACTTTGTTGAAAACACTGACACACTTTGTGGTATAATTTTTATTCCTTCAATCTATCCCCTTGATGATTTTGAAATAGTGTGGAGAGTTGAGGGTGTATTGCAGGTGAAGCGGGTGCTGGTGAAGGGTGAGCTGGAGCTGAGCCCCGGTTGGCACTCCGCCATGGCTCAAGGCCATGCCATGTCCCTTTTGGCCAGGGCTTATCTGGCTACTGGCAACGATGCCTACCTTCGAGTAAGCGCCTCTAAGTGGCTTTCCCTAGGTGGGCATATCAACCAAGGGATGGAATGGGCAGCTAAAGGTAGGTGAAGAAGAAATAAGGAAATTGAAGGCTGCTGAGACAGGTTTGACGCTGTTCTCGGAGGATGCGTCTGCGGGAGGCGTTCGGAATCGCTTCCTGGGCCAGCTGAACTGGTACGAGGAGTATCCCACAACGCCGGGCTCCTTCGTCCTCAACGGATTCCTCTACTCCCTTTTCGGACTCTGGGACCTGGCCCAGGTCTCCAGTCAAGGTTGCTTTCTTTGCCCATTTCTCCCATTCAACTTCTCCATCAAAGATCATAACTGCGATTTTATCTTCGGCGCTCAGTCGTCTTTCAACCTAAATTATCTTCATAAAAAGTTTATGCTTTTATTTTATTCTCCACACTTTCTCCAGACAAAAATGTCCCACTGGAGAGGGTGCGTAAAGCCACGCATGAATCAAAACTTGATATTAATCTATTTTTTGCTCGCATTCCAACCTGAGAAATATTTATGCAATTATAAAAAGTTTATGTTTATGCTTTCCCATAAATTCTTCTCAGGTTGAAATGCAAGCACAAGCGGTATCACGAACTTTCGTACCCTGGAACTTTCGTACCCGAACTTTCGTACCCGAACTTTCGTACCCAGAACTTTCGTACCCACGAACTTTCGTACCCGAACTTTCGTACCCAAGTTTTCATTGCTTCAAATAAAACCATCAGTTGCGCCTGGTTCAATTTTTGGCATAATAGTTGACCACATATTGCTTCATGTCCATGATCTAGGGATGCAACAAGGGGGTGGCTTATCCCAACCCTCCACCAACTAGCTACCGTTTTTTGAGGTTTTGTTTCCCAGTGAAGATTCAAAAATTTAGCAAGTTTCCAAATTTTCCAAACAGCCTATTTCCAAATTTCAATATTTGAATCCATCTAGACTTCGAATACTGACAGCATATACATTGAGATATCCCTGGCGTTTCATCCTTGGAACAGTGTACGACTTACAAGAAATTCACAAATTGTTTATTTTTCTGAATTCATGTACAAACCCCTGAGTTTTGATGTTCAAATGATGTTTTAAGGTTCTAGTATTGTTCACCTTTAGGTCTAATTTTGGCTAAGAAATTTGCATACGAAAGTTCTCATAAAAATTTTGGGTACGAAAGTTCGGGTACGAAAAGTTCCAGGTACGAAAGTTCTGGGTACGAAAGTTCGGGTACAAAAGTTCGGGTACGAAAGTTCCCGGGTACGAGAGTTCGTACAACCGCACAAGCACACCCCGCCTTTTACAGACGAGGCCCTGCGGCTCTACCAAGACGGCCTGGCCTCCCTCCAGCAACTGCTGGGCTCCTTCGACTCCGGCAGCGGAAGTTTCTACGACCTCCGTCACCTGAGTCTCCCCGGCAGGCCGCCCAACCGAGCCCGCTCCGACTATCACACCCTCCACGTCTACCAGCTACACTGGCTCGCATCCCTCCAGCCCCATCAGCCACTCTGGACAACCACCGCCAACAGATGGAGCGAATACGCTCTCGGCCGGAGGGCCAGGCACAACTGAGACGCTATGAATGCAAATATGTTTTGGCTTGAGGTCTGAGGATGGTTTAGTATTTATTCTAGTGCAAAGTAGGGCATTGAATTAGGGATATTTCCTCTAAAACTGGTTTTTGGTTCAGAATTTTGTTGGGATGGCGATAGTGAGCGGGAATTTGACAAATTTATTTTGATTGTCACACAAATCGGTTCATGTTATCGCCAGGTCACAATTCATATTATTGGTTGATATTATACGTAGCAAGGATTGATCAGGATTTGTCCAGCAGATGCTACTTTTCTTGGCCTTTGCGATTAGGCCTGGTGCTGTGATTCGTTTGCTTTGCTTCACTTTGTTCTACGCTCTCAAATTCGAAAAACTAAAACTTACGCAGCTGGCTTAAAATAAGAAAACCTATCAACGCAAATAAAATGAAAAAGCCGCATAGCAAACGAAAAAATAAAACCAATGAACAATTCAAGTTTCGCTTGTAAGAGGTGATCGTAAAGGTGCTGGAGAGCATTCGTGTCGAGAAGCGCACTCCCGCCCAGCAGTGTTCAAAATAGGCGGCCCCTCCCGCTTGACCCAAGCCAGGAACGCGCGCATCTTAGTCCCAAACCCCCTCATTGCCCAGCAAAGCTTTCCTGAAAACGCCTGCCCTCTTGCTCTAAGGTTCTTTCCTCTTTTGGGATAGGCCTTCCATTGCTCTGAAAGGAGCTGTTGTTGGCTAGGTAGACAAGGGCGGGAAGGATGCCGCAATTAGCGGAGCTCATCTTCCTCTCCAAGGATGGCTTATCCGACGGCAGTCGCTATCCCATCACCCAGAACACCATACACATCGGCGGGTTTCGCTTCATCCAATTATCCCCCCTATCTTGGCCTAATTTACTACTTCTTGCAACAGTGAAATATATTGCTAGATCAAAATCATCAATAAAAGTGTCGACAAATTATTTCGGTAAAAATGTCAAACAAGGTATTCTTGGCTGTCACCAAGATGCGCGGCCGCTGTTCCAAGCAATATTGTCAAGCTACATGAGCAAATTGTACTAATTGCATATTTATTTATTGCCAATTTTGTCTTAAAACGTCTTATGATTTTTTCTATTTTGAAACATCAAAACTCTAAGTATTGTGGAAAACTCAAAAATTTCGCTAAACCCCAATAAAGGTCCTAAGTCACCATCAAGGTGGACTTTCATGCAAAATTTCAGCCAATTTCGTTAAAAAACCAGGGAGTTTTGAGGTTTTCTAATTTGAAACATCAAATTTCTAAGTATTGTGGTAAAACTTAAAAATTTTGCAAAACCCTCATAAAGGTCCCAAGCCACCACTAAGGCAAACCCTCATGCAAAATGTTAGCCTATTTTGATGAAAAACCAGGGAATTACGATTTTTTGCATTTTGAAACATCAAAAATTTGGGTTTTGGGCGAAAAACGAAAAATTACGCGAAGCACCAAAAATGGTCCCGAGCCACCACCCAGGTGGACCTTCATGCAAACAAGGTATTCTCGGCTGTTGCCAAGATGCGCGGCCTTTGTTCCAGATAATAAGCTAAGCAATTCCTTTTAACTGCTTTAAGATACTGCCGCAGCAAATGTATCTGCCAAATCTAAGCTGAGTTTATTGAAAAACCAGTAATTTACGGATGTTCGAAATTTTGAAACATCAAGATTTTAGGTTCTTGACTATAAATCAAGAAATAATAAATGTGTCGAAATAAATGTTCAATATATCACCATAAGAGACGTACATGCCAAAATTCAACTGATTTCATTGAAAAACCATCAATTTATGGATGTTCAAATTTTTGAAACATCAAGAATTTAGGTTTTTGGCCATAAACTGAGAAATAACAAATATTTCGGAAATTCCTTTTGCCAGCTTCAAGATACCATTTCGACGGGACGTACCTGCCAAAAACCAGCCAATTTCGTTGAAAAACCAGTGATTTATGAATTTTCGTACTTTGAAACATCAAAAAATTGAGTTTTGGGCTAAAATCGAAAAATTACGTCAAGCCCAAAAAATGGCCTGGAGATATCACCCAGGCGGACTTTCATGCAAAAAATCAGCCAATTTCGTTGAAAAACCAGTGATTTATGAATTTTAGTAGTTTGAAACATCAAAAACTTGAGTTTTGGACGAAAATCGAAAAATTACGCCAAGCCCAAAAAATGGCCTGGAGATACCACCTAGGCGGACTTTCATGCAAAAAATCAGCCAATTTCGTTGAAAAACCGCGGAGGCCCGGCCCTGGACAGACATATATATATATATCTGGTACCATCGGCAAGCCAAATGTGAGTCTCTTTTCTCCAAAATTTGCAATTGCCTCGAGTAAAAAGTCAAGGAAATACAATTTCTAGTAGTGCAATCTGCTGCTTGGACAGTTGCATTTTGTTTTTGGCGCGCAGTTCAGTGTCTCTTTCCATGCGTGCCCAAAAACAAAATGCAGATGATGCAGCATATTGCACTACTAGAAATTGTATTTCCTTGACTTTTTACTCGAGGCAATTGCAAATTTTGGAGAAAAGAGACTCACATTTGGCTTGCCGATGGTACCAGATATTTCTTCCACTTTTAATGTAGTATTAATGTACTAATACAAATTTGCTTTTGTTGGTTTTATATTTAGATAAGATTTTATTAGATTTAACAAATAAATAATGAATGAAAAATAAACTTTTTTTAAAATGTAACACAAAGAAAAGTTTCGAAATTGAAAAATACAATGCACATTTATTGGCAAAATAACTAATTTTTGAGAAATTTTCATTGGCAACACTCAGAGCAATCGATTTTTGGGAGAAAAAGCCTTACATTTGGCCTGCCGATGATACCATTTTCTCAACTTTAAATACACCAAAATTAAAATGAATGTGTAAGAAGGATTCGAAACGGCCAGTTTCATCCAGCAGACCAATCGCTTAGACCACTACACCACTGGTGCATATAGCTCCTTAGTTTAACTGAAGAGTTATGAATAAACAAATAATACACGGAGCCCAGGGACCCAGGGAGGGCGGGGGCCATGAAATGAATACCTACTATCGTCCATTGAATAGATGCGGAGGAGAAGAAGAAGAAGAAGAAGAAGAAGAAGGAGAAGGAGTTCGGACAAATGGTTTTGAGTGATTTGCTGATGATTGCTGCAACTTTCTGGCGATTTCTCGCGAGTTTTGGTCAATTAGAAGATGCTCTTTCCAATAAAAAAAGAATCATAGCAAATGGAGCTTCCTGTGAGGAGCAAGAGCCTTATCAAAATTAAGATCTAGCAATAACCCTCAAAACGTACACCTGGGTCGAAAAGAGGGGCTGGGCGCTGACGGTCGCTACGCTCCCTCGCGCCAGCCCAATATACTAGTAATATGGGTCAGTGGCCGCGCTTCGCGCGGCCACCTTAAGTTAAAGTTTAAGTTAAAGTTACACAACCAATTGCATCCCTTAAAATCTTCCTTAAACATATTGACCTTTCAGAAAAATGATATAATAAGATTTATTCACAGTTGAAAACTCAATTTGAGGACAATAAGAGAACCACGTTTTAAAAAGCATCTTTAGTCTAAGCAGCTCTAAGAACTCAAAAACTTGATCTCTCTAGGTCAACGAACGTAACATTGACTGGGTTTGTGCTGACATAACTCTGCCTTGAAGAATTATTTGATTTATCCCAAAAACATCAGACTCCTGGGTGGGCAAGAAATCGAAAAATTGGCATCACTCAATCCATTTTTTTCCAAATATTTTACTGAAAACGGTGAAAATTAAACAATGGATTTTGAGTAGAATTGTTGAAGCTTTAATTTAAAAAAAAGTCCGACAAAGAAAGTTAAAAAACGGAGGAGCTACGAAGTTTTGAAGTCAAAAAAAGCCCAAAAATGCCAAAAATGCGCACGTTTTCGATTTTTTCATATTTTCAACATTACCCATGCACAGCGCGCCCCAAAAATTATTAAATAATTTCTCAATACTGATACGTAGAGCTATCATATGCCAGGATAAGTCAAGAATCCAGGTGGCGCCGAGGCACCCCCAAAAATGGCATCACGCGTATTATATAAGATATATGCGGACAGACGGACGCAAAAATGGGGTAACT
Organism: Ptycholaimellus sp. GST1_10; assembly: GCA_030248095.1. Lineage (NCBI taxonomy): Eukaryota > Metazoa > Nematoda > Chromadorea > Chromadorida > Chromadoridae > Ptycholaimellus > Ptycholaimellus sp. GST1_10. The sequence continues at coordinate 11,770 of JASANA010002829.1, forward strand.
GGTTAAGCTGGCCTTGGCCGCCCGCCGCTTCGGGCAGGGCGCCAGAGCTCCTCCGGCCTCCGGGCACGGGTGCTACGGCCCCTACGCTTCGCCTAGCATGCTTCGCATGCTAGGCTACGCTCCGGGGCCTCCGCACCCATGCCCTCCGGCCTCCGGAGCTCTGACTGCCCTGCCCTCCGCGGCAGGCGGCCTTCGGCCGCGCAAAAATCAGCCAATTTCGTTGAAAAACCGCGGAGTATGGGCCTGCAACAGACAAATATATATATATGCGGACAGACGGACGCAAAAATGGGGTAACTGCTTAAGCTGGCCTTGGCCGCCCGCCGCTTCGGGCAGGGCGCGGAGCTCCTCCGGCCTCTGGGCACAGGTGCTACGGCCCCTACGCTTCGCCTAGCATGCTTCGCATGCTAGGCTACGCTCCGGGGCCTCCGCGCCCATGCCCTACGGCCTTCGGAGCTCTGACTGCCCTGCTCTCCATGGCAGGCGGCCTGCGGCCGCGCAAAAATCAAAAAAATTCCCAGGCTGAAAGGCAAAGAGCTGGGCAAGGACATCTCGCTGAAGATCGAGGATTTGCCGGACGACATCGCCTTCCTCAGCTTCGAGAACGACAAGGTGAGCCTATTTTTCCCCTCCCCTTCCTCTCCAATGCGAAGTGTTTCCAGATGCTGCTGCACCGCCAAGGAGCCTGCTGCCTCCGCGTCAATTCTCAGGACGTCCCCGAACAGCAGCCTCTTCAGCTGCAGCACAAGGACCTGGTTCAGATCGGCGACTCACAGGTGTGCCTCCTCTTCTCCTGAGCAATACA
>JASANA010002830.1:0-14010 GCA_030248095.1 Ptycholaimellus sp. GST1_10
AACTGATATTAGCAATACGCAACTGAACGAGTAACAAAACATGCAACTGTGCACAACAGACCCCAGTTATTGGATTTTAAAGAAGAGATAAAGAATGACGGTTTTATACTTAGAAGGATCAAGAAGGTGGCTGCGCGAAGCGCGGCCACTGACTATATATATATATATCTTATAATACGGGTGATGCAAATTTTCAGATCCAATCGGCGCCATATGGATTTGAAACCAATCCTCGCACATCCTCGCTTTTTGGATAGATCTCAGTGAGTTCCTTGAAACATCCCGGGAAGTCCTCGCCCCATTTTTCGATCGAATCACCCCCCGTAGGAAAATGTTCTTGAATTTCGGTCATTTTTCACTTTTGAATTTTCCTTGCTTCCTCTGTTATTCACTTTTCTCTTGTCGGACTTTTTTTTCAATTCAAGAAAAAAATAATTGACAAGTCCTTTAATTCACTTTTAAATTTTGGAATTAAAATATCGAAAATTGCCAATGAGTACAGTCTACTTCTCATTTTTGCCGACTCAGTGAGCCTGATGTTGCAAGGTATTGTAGGGCGGAGATGTTCATCAGAGGTCGGCACTGTGCCATGCATTTATTGATCATCTTCTGAGCAGCAGGTTCCAAAAATGGTGAATTTAAAAAAGTTTGCCGAGATGACGAGATATATCGGCGAGATTCGGGAACTCAAAACAGCAAGAATTCTAACACCTGTAATAAACATACACCAGTTATTGGATTACAAGGAAGAAAAATAAAAAGGAAAATTGAATTTTAAAGGCTTTCAAAGGAAAATGGTGCGCAAAGCGCGGCCATGACTCATATTACTAGTATATATATATATATATATACTAGTAATATGAGTCAGTGGCCGCGCTTTGCGCGGCCACATTTTTCAATCCTTGAAAGCCTTTGAAATCTTCAATTTCCTTTTATTTCTTCCTTGTAATCCAATAACTGGTGTATGTTTATTACAGGTGTTATGAATTCTTGCTGTTTTGAATTTAGTTACAAATCTCAGCCAATATATCTCGTCATCTCAGCAAAGCATTTTAAATTCCACCATTTTCGGAACCTCTACTGCTCAGAAAGGGAAATTTAAATGATCAATAGACGAATGCATAGCACATGCCAAATTGACCTCTGGAATTGAACATCTGCATATCCCTACTAATTACTACCTTGCAACATCAGCTCACTGAGTAGGGCCAAAATGGCGAAAATTGACTATACTCATTGGCAATTTTCAATATTTTAATTCCAAAAAAGTGAAAAAGTAAATTAAAGGACTTGTAGAGAATTGTTTTTCCTTGAATTGAAAAAAAAGTCCAACAAGAAAAGTCAAAAATTGAATGAGCAAGCAGGTTTCAAAGTGAAAAATGACCAAAATTGAGAACGTTTTCAATCATAATTTTTTCAATCGAAAAATGGCGAGGACTTCCCTACATAGTTGGGGAACTCACTGAGATCTATCCAAAAAGCTATCATGTGCCAGGATTGGTTTAGAATCCATATGGCGCCAAGGCCATCCTGAAAATTGCATCACCCGTATTATATAAGATATATATATATATATATAGTCAGTGGCCGCGGTTCGCGCGGCCACACATAATGATACTTATCAGGGTATGAAATCATAAGTTTCTTTCTATTTCTTCTTTAAAATCCAATGACTGGGGTCTGTTGTGCACAGGCATCAAGAACCATTGCTAAGTTTTCGATTCACCAGGTCATCAAATATCAGTATTTTAAGCTGTGCCAGTTTCAGATGCTTCACTGATCAAACTTGCAAATTAAAAAGGCTACGACCAAACGCATCACATTCAGTCAAACTGATCTCTGGTATTGAAAACCTACATATCCTTACTAATAAATACCTTGCAACATCAGCTCACTGAGTAGGGCCAAAATCGCGAAAATTGACTTAACTCATTGGCACTTTTCAATATTTTAATTCCAAAAAAGTGAAAAAGTAAATTAAAGGTCTTGAACAGCATTGTTTTGCCTTGAATTGAAAGAAAAGTCCGACAAGAAAAGTCAAAAATTGAATGAGCTAGAGCAAAATAAAGTTAAAAAAGACAGAAAATGGCAAAAATTGCCACGTTTTCACTCATAACTTTTTTGTAAGGAAAAACTGCGAGGACGAGCGGTGATATTTTGTTAAACTCGCTGAGATCTATACAAAATGCTATCATATGCCAGAAAATGTTAAGAATCCAGACTGCGCAAAGTACCCTCCAAAAATGGCATCACCCGTATATAATAAGATATCTTGATGAGTTATTTAAAATTATTTGGGGGGATCCATGCACTGAAAATGTTGAATATATGAAATAATCGAAAACGTGCGCATTTTTGGCATTTTTGGTCCTTTTTTGACTTTGAAACTTCATAAATCCACCATTTTTTAACTTTTTCTGTCGGACTTTTTTTTAAATTAAAGCTATAACAGTTCTGCATAAAATGAATTGGTTATTTTTAAAACTTTCAAATAAATTTTTTGAAAAAAAATGGAGTGACTGATGACAATTTTTTGCTTTCTGGCCTACCCAGGAGTCTGATGTTTTTGAGATGAATTAAGTAATCCTTCAAGGCAAGATTGAATAAGAAGGATCTCGGACAATGTGATGCATTTACTCCTAGAGTATCCTCATGTTTCTCCTAGAGTTGTGAGTTGTGACCTAAAGCAGTCTCTGCACAGCCCTTTTTGAGAAATATTATTTTGGAAATTTTCAGAAATCTATTTTCTGAGAAGTTGTATTTAGCAAGACTTGGGGCATATTAGCATAACTTCTAACAAAATGTGGCCGTGCGGAGCGCAGCCACTGACCTATATATATCATCTATATATATATATATATATATATATATATATATATATATATATATATATATATATATATATATATATATATATATATATATATATATATATATATATATATATATATATATATATATATATATATATATATATATATATATACCCCCCCCCCCCCCCCCCCCCCCCCCCCAACCCGCCCCCCCCCCCCCCCCCCCCCCCCCCCCCCCCCCCCCGCGGACAGACGGACGAAAAATGGGGTAACTGTATAAGCGGGCCTTGGCCGCTTATATATATATATATATATCTTATTATATACGGGTGATGCCATTTTGGGAGGGGTCTCGGCGCTCCCTGAATTCTTTACTTATACTGGCATATGATAGCTCTATGAATAGGTCTTGACGAGTTATTCAAAATTATTTGGGGGGATCCATGCACGGAAAATGTTGAAAATATGAAACAATCAAAAACGTTGGCATTTTTGCGATTTTTGGGCAAATTTTGACTTTGGAACTTCATAGCTCCTCCAATTTTCAACATTTTCTGTCGGGCTTTTTTTAAATTAAAGCTACAACAGTTCTGTTTAAAATCCGTCAATTAGTTTTAAAAGGTTTCAGTAAAATATTTGAAAAAAATGGATTGACTAATGTCAATTTTTCGATTTCTGGCCTACCCAGGAGCCCAATGTTTTTGGAATGATTCAAGTAATTCTTCAAGGCAAAGTAAATGCAAGGAAAGCGTGATGCAGGCAACAGGCAATAATATTTGCATCGGCTTCAAATTGACTTGCATTGATAGAAGTTTTTGAATATTTCACATTCCACTGGGACCTTAAAGGCCATGAAGAAGTGTTAAATTGCTTTCTATTCATTCCCAATACGCTAATTTATTTACATTGTACTTATACGTTTAGAAATCCGTTTTCTGAAAGGTGAGCATATTTAAGGTACGTTTGGAACTGGTCTAAACTAAATGTGGCCGCGCGAAGCGCGGCCACTGATCTATATTACTAGTATATATATATGTGTGTGATACCGCAGCCCGTACTCCTTGGTTTTTCAATGAAATTGGCTAAAATTTTGCATGGAGGTCCGTCTAGGTGGTGGCTCAGGACGTTTTTGTGCGCTTGGCGCAATTTTGATTTGTTCCAGATTTATGATCAAAAAACCTCGAAAATGGAGAGCTTGAAATTCGAAAATATTTCGAAAAATTAAATTTTACTTGTATTGATTATTATTTAGATTCTTGTTATCATTTAAATGCCTCAGAAACCCAAAACAGGCCAATATCAATTTGTTACTGATTGAGTTTGAGTCATTTAAATTTTTCTTGATTTCCTTATTGTTCATTTCATTGCTTAACAAGGTAAACAAGGCCACGCATCTATTGGCTAGAGCCGATATTTCCTTGTTAGAAAGGTGGAAGAGAAAACGTCGTCTGTTTCTGGGTCATATTGAGCTATCTGTGTTTGAATTTCGGATAGTATAGTTGCCTTGCCAAGAATAGCATTCGCAAATCATTGACAAAAATTGGTTTCTTAGTTCAACCACCACATAGAACCTCATAGCCCAGCAATCTGCTGACACTGTCCAGTGATGGCTCGCGTGAACGGGACCTGCCTTTGGGCACTGCCAAGGGAGCCCAACGACTTCAACAAAGACAGGCCCTACAGCTGCGAGGAGGACGACATCGAGAACTTGGCCTACCTGGCAGCCGGGGCCACCTCGCTGAGCACCCAATGGCTTTTTGGCCCGCCCCTTCTACCAGCTTCCGCAGACGGCGTCGTGAAGCTGCCGCCGCCGCCAGCCTCGCATGGACCTTCCCTACGCACCGACGCCACCCAACAGCACCTGTTCTCTTTCTCCCGTCCTTTTTACCGCCCCTTCTGCCAGTTCCCGCTGGACAAGGGCGTCGTGGAGCTGCCACCGCCGCCAGCCTCAGTGGGGAGCCTTCCTGCGCCCCGCCGCTGCCCAACAGCACCTGTTCTCTTCTCCCATCCTTTTTGGCCCGCCCCTTCTGCCAGTTCCCGCTGGACAAGGGCGTCGTGGAGCTGCCGCCGCCAGCCTCGTGGAGCCTCCTGCGCCCCGCCGCCACCCAACAGCACCTGTTCTCTTTCTCCCATCCATCCTTTTCTCCCCGCCTCTCCCAGTTCCCGCTGGACAAGGGCGTCGTGGAGCTGCCGCCGCCGCCAGCCTCAGTGGAGCCCTCCTGCGCCCCACCGCTGCCCAACAGCACCTGTTCTTCCCATCCTTTGCAGCCACCCCCTGCCAGTTCCCGCTGGACAAGGGCATCGTGGAGCTGCCGCCGCCGCCAGCCTCAGTGGAGCCTTCCTGCCCCCCGCCGCCGCCCAACAGCACCTGTTCTCTTTCTCCCATCCCTTTTTGGCCCGCCCCTTCTGCCAGTTCCCGCTGGACAAGGGCGTCGTGGAGTTGCCGCCGCCGCCAGCCTCAGTGGAGCCTTCCTGCGCCCCGCCGCTGCCCAACAGCACCTGTTCTCTTTCTCCCCATCCTTTTTGTGGGCCCGCCCCTTCTGCCAGTTCCCGCTGGACAAGGGCGTCGTGGAGCTGCCGCCGCCGCCAGCCTCAGTGGAGCCTTCCTGCGCCCCGCCGCCGCCCAACAGCACCTGATCTCGATCTCCCATCCTTTTTGGCCTGCCCCTTCTGCCAGTTCCCACTGGACAAGGGCGTCGTGAAGCTGCCGCCGCCGTCAGCCTCAGTGGAGCCTTCCTGCGGCCCACCACTGCCCAACAGCACCTGAAGAGGCGGCCTTCAGATGTTACGAGAGGGGTAGGGAGGGTGAGGAAAGAGAGGTATGTGAGCTGGTCGGTGGAGGGGAGGCCTTAGAGATGCGGGGCGGGGCCGGCGCTGAGCTGGAGGTTGACGAGGGAGGAGAGGAAAAGGAAGTAGGTGGTCCTGGAGATGCGGAGGGTGAGGAGGGAGCGGATTGCGAGGGCACTGAGCTTCCTGTCCTGGTCGAGGACCAAGGCGGCCACCAAAGCTTCCTTCCTCCCATCCTCCATGCTCTTCTGGCTGCTTGGGGTGTAGTTGGAGGGTAAGGGAGGCGGCGTTCTCTTTACTCCAGGGCCCAAAGGCCTGCTCTGGGCACAAACCATGGCAAGTTGAGGCAAGTGAAGTGGGAGTGAGGCTAGCGGAGGAGAGGGGGTGAGCGCACACAGACAAAGGGCGGGAGATATTTGGCGCCTTACTGAGCATCAAAGGCTGGACAAGAACCGCACACTTGAAGCTAGCAATGCAAGATCTTCAGAACCTCCGGGGGTCTTTTTGAGAAGCAAAAAGAATAATCACCAATTGCGGATGAAGTGTTGGAGGTGGTGAGAGAGAGAAGGTGGGCTAGAGGAGTGTGGGGGGGTAGGAGAATCGAGAGCCGCAAGGGGTTGCAGAGAGAGCAAGAGGGAGAATCAGGGCTAGGTCAAATGAATGACTGCCTACTATGGAACAGAAGCCAATCACGCTCAACACAACGGAAGGTGGAGGGAAAGGCTGAAAGGTTTGAGGATGGAGAGAGCGTGGGTGAGGGGACTTGGCCGCGGAGGGGCAGGCGGAGAGCGGAGGAGAGACGCGGAGTTGGAGTTGAGGGGCGGAGGGCACTGAGCGAGGTTGGAGGTGAAGTTGTGGGAAGTACTGGACGCAGGGCCTGCGAAGATCAGCGCCACGTCCACCAGCCCGAATACTGCCAATTCTCATCGCAGAACACTGGCCAGAAAATGGGAAGGACCACCAGATGGGAGGGGTGTTTCTAGGCAAGCCTAGACATTGACCCAGTAGCGCTGGTGGGGCTTGAGGCCTTGCGAAGGCGAGGAGAGAGTGAGTGGGGCCCGGGAGTCCTCCTAGTGCTGCACTGGACGCAGGGCTCCGAAGGGTGCAGCTGCAGCTAGGAGGAGGCGAGGTGGAGAAGGTGGCGAGGCATGGGTGGATAATGAGATTGGGAGAGATGGAGGAGGCAGAGTGGGCATGAAGTCGCAGGGATTGCAGGACCACCCTGGGCGGTAAGCGGCTCAGCAGCTGGTCCAGGGCTCCGGGGGGTGTGAGAGAGGAGCTGGAGGAGCGTAGAAGGTGATGTGCTTGTGGGCCGTATTGCGATTGTGGGTCTCCTGTGGCGGATGCTCTGAGACTCCAGACATCCTGGTGAGAGAAGAGAAGGAGGAGGTGGAGTGGAGAGAGGCCGGCAGAGGGCTCCAGAGAGGCTACAGGGACTGGCCAAAGGCAGAGTTGGAAGGAGGCTCCAGGGGCTGCAGGGCTGGCGAGAGGAGGAGGCTGCTGCAGGGGCGGGAGGAGAGTGAGGAAGGTGGCGAGGAGTGTGTAGAGGTTGAGAGGGAGCTGCGTGGGAGGCAGGAGGGAAGGGGCGTCCAGGCTCTTGGTGGTGAAGGTGTGGAGGGGGCCAGGCTGGCGAGAGGCGGAGAAGAAGTCGGTGCTCCAGGGCTCCGGGGGGTGTGAGGGTAGAGGAGGCGAGTTTGGCTGGAGAGGCAAGGGGCTCTGGGGCTGCAGGGCTGGTGAGAGAAGGAGGCTGCTGCAGGCGGGGCGATGAGAGAGGGGCGAGTAGGAGGGTTCCAGCAGAGGGCGCAGATGGCTGGGTGGATGAGGAGAGTGGCAGCGGTTGTGGCCTGCTTGATCCAAGGCTCGGGGGCTTGGAGAGGCGGGCGAGGGGCTGCAGGAGATGCGTCCAGACTTGCAGGCAGCTTGAGGCACTTCGGGGGCCTGCGGAGGCTGACAACAAAGGCTGGGAAGGTGTTCAATCCGAGCCAGGGCTGAGACACTCTGGGGGGCTAGGAGAGGTGCGCGAGGGGCTCCGAGGGTGGCTGTGAGAGGTTGGGGTGGATGAGAGGAGTGGAAGGGCTCCTGGCTGCCAGATCCAAGGCTCTGGGGGGATTGGAGAGGGGCGCGAGGGGGTCCAAGGGTGGCTGTGAGAGGTTGGGGCAGATGAGAGGAGTGGAAGGGCTCCTGGCAGCCTGATCCAAGGCTCTGGGGGGAATTGGGGGCTCTGAGAGGCAGGCGAGGGGTTGTTGGAGGAGAGGCATCCAGTCCTGGGGCAGCCTGGGCACTCCGGGGGCTTCTTCTGGCAGATGACGTGCAGTCGCAGGGGTGGGCTGGAGAGTGGAGGGGAGGCAAGGTGAGAGAGGCGTGTTGGGGCTCCAGTCCAGGGGTAGGAGGTGAGGGAGAGCTGGCTTGTTGTGAGGTGGAGATGGATAGGGATGAAAGAGTGGAGGCTGGTCCTGAGCAGAGACCATTAGTACGCGGAAGACTGAGTGGCGTGCGGGTAGGCAGGGGCTGTTGGACAAGGCGGAGGTTCCGGTGCAGCATGCCTGTCATCTGCGCAGGGGGGAAGCCAGAAGGAGGGGGCCAAAGGCATCCGAGGGGTAGGAGGGGGCTGGAGGCGAGGTGGGAGGGGCAAGGCGGGAGAGTTTGAAGTGGGTGCGGCCATCTTGTGAGTGGGAGAGGGGCCTGGAAGGAGCAGGAAAGGCTGTGTGCTCAGGGCCACTGCGTATAGCAAACGGCGGGGCCTGGGCTGAGCAGACACAGGGGGGCCAGCAGTTGGCTCTGGAAAGGTGGGAAAGCCAGGGGAGGGCTGTGCGATCAGGGCTGCTGCATGAAGCAAACGACTGGGCCTGGACTGAGCAAACACAGAGGGGCAGATGGAGGACCAGAGGCAGGAGGAAGCAAGAGAGAGGGGAAGGAGGGCTCGCCTTGCAGGTCCTGGGCCACAGAGAGGCTGGCTGAGGCAGTCCTGGCTGGCGCCGCTGTTGCAGGAGCTGGCGGGCTTGGAGTGGCTGGCGGAGGGGAGGAGCTGAAGGGGCGCGGAGCTGGAGAAAGGTGGTGCTGCTGTCTTGCTGGAGAGGCGCTGTAGAAGAGTCCAGGGAGGGCAGGAAAGTCCGGCTATCAGGGCAGGGGCTCCAGTTCTGAAGAGGCGGCCTTCAGAGAGAGGGAGGGTGAGGAAAGAGAGGTGGATGAGCTGGTCGGTGGAGGGGAGGCCTTAGAGACGCGGGGCGGGGCCGGCGCTGAGCTGGAGGTTGACGAGGGAGGAGAGGAAAAGGAAGTAGGTGGTCCTGGCGATGCGGAGGGTGAGGAGGGAGAGCATGGCGAGGGCGCTGAGCTTCCTGTCCTGGTCGAGGAGCAAGGCGGCCACCAAAGCTTCCTTCCTCCCGGGCAACGGACAAAAGTACCCAGGATAAAAGTACCCCGGATAAAAGTACCCTGGATAATGGTACCCAGGATAGAAGTACCCTGGATAAAAGTACCCATGGATAAAAGTACCCAGGATAAAAGTACCCAGGATAAAAGTACCCACTGACAAAAGTACCCATGGATAAAAGTACCCATGGATAAAAGTACCCATGGATAAAAGTACCCATGCATAAAAGTAGAGGGGACAGGTGTTGATAACACAGCTGAGCAGTTTCAGGAGCAGAAGAAGCTCATGGCAGGGGGAGCACAATCTTTTCATCAATAACCTCGTTGTGGTTGGGCAGGGCAGCTCACTGTGGTTGTGGTTGCAGAGCCAACCAATTGCCAAATGCGCAGAAGGAGAGAAAGCGGTTAACCTGGGAATCATGCTTCTGTGAAAGTCAAATTTGAGTAGCTCGTGTTGGGCTGGCCAAGATAATCCTGGCCTTGCAACCATTGCCACTCATCATAACAAGGTGAGGGAGGACCTCTTCTTTTCCCCTTTCCATGATGTCTTCTTGCTAGGCCTCCCTGCTTTCAGAACAAACTTGCTTGCAATCACTTACATTTTCTTACTCCCTATACTACAACCATTTTCAATAAATTCATCAATTGCTGCCCTGTTGAGGGAAGTAAAATCATCAGTGATATACAATCAACCCATTATTCAGATTATTGATGTGGACTTTTATCTATTCTATCTGTGAGTACTTCTATCCATGGGTACTCTTATCCGTGGGTACTCTTATCCATGGGTACTTTTATCCGTGGGTCCTTTGATCCCTGGGTACTTTTATCCTGGGTACTATTATCCACGGGTACTTTTATCCTGGGTACTCCTATCCGGGGTACTTTTATCCATGGGTACTTTTATCCGGGTACTTTTATCCGGGGTACTTTTGTCCTGGGCACTTTTATCCTAGACCCCTTCCTCCCATCCTCCATGCTCTTCTGGCTGCTTGGGGTGTAGTTGGAGGGTAAGGGAAGCGGCGTTCTCATTACTCCAGGGCCCAAAGGCCTGCTCTGGGCACAAACCATGGCAAGTTGAGGCAAGTGAAGTGGGAGTGAGGCTAGCGGAGGAGAGGGGGCAAGCGCACACAGAGAAAGGGCGGGAGATATTTGGTGCCTTACTGAGCATCAAAAGCTGGACAAGAACCGCGCACTTGAAGCTAGCAATGCGAGATCTTCAGCACCTGTTCTCTTTCTCCCATCCTTTTTGGCCCGCCCCTTCTGCCAGTTCCCGCTGGACAAGGGCGTCGTGGAGCTGCCGCCGCCGCCAGCCTCAGTGGAGCCTTCCTGCGCCCCGCCGCCGCCCAACAGCACCTGTTCTCTTTCTCCCATCCTTTTTGGCCCGCCCCTTCTGCCAGTTCCCGCTGGACAAGGGCGTCGTGGAGCTGCCGCCGCCGCCAGCCTCAGTGGAGCCTTCCTGCGCCCCGCCGCCGCCCAACAGCACCTGTTCTCTTTCTCCCATCCTTTTTGGCCCGCCCCTTCTGCCAGTTCCCGCTGGACAAGGGCGTCGTGGAGCTGCCGCCGCCGCCAGCCTCAGTGGAGCCTTCCTGCGCCCCGCCGCCGCCCAACAGCACCTGTTCTCTCCCCCCCCCCCCCCTTCTCCCATCCTTTTTGGCCCGCCCCTTCTGCCAGTTCCCGCTGGACAAGGGCGTCGTGGAGCTGCCGCCGCCGCCAGCCTCAGTGGAGCCTTCCTGCGCCCCGCCGCCGCCCAACAGCACCTGTTCTCTTTCTCCCATCCTTTTTGGCCCGCCCCTTCTGCCAGTTCCCGCTGGACAAGGGCGTCGTGGAGCTGCCGCCGCCGCCAGCCTCAGTGGAGCCTTCCTGCGCCCCGCCGCCGCCCAACAGCACCTGTTCTCTTTCTCCCATCCTTTTTGGCCCGCCCCTTCTGCCAGTTCCCGCTGGACAAGGGCGTCGTGGAGCTGCCGCCGCCGCCAGCCTCAGTGGAGCCTTCCTGCGCCCCGCCGCCGCCCAACAGCACCTGTTCTCTTTCTCCCATCCTTTTTGGCCCGCCCCTTCTGCCAGTTCCCGCTGGACAAGGGCGTCGTGGAGCTGCCGCCGCCGCCAGCCTCAGTGGAGCCTTCCTGCGCCCCGCCGCCGCCCAACAGCACCTGTTCTCTTTCTCCCATCCTTTTTGGCCCGCCCCTTCTGCCAGTTCCCGCTGGACAAGGGCGTCGTGGAGCTGCCGCCGCCGCCAGCCTCAGTGGAGCCTTCCTGCGCCCCGCCGCCGCCCAACAGCACCTGTTCTCTTTCTCCCATCCTTTTTGGCCCGCCCCTTCTGCCAGTTCCCGCTGGACAAGGGCGTCGTGGAGCTGCCGCCGCCGCCAGCCTCAGTGGAGCCTTCCTGCGCCCCGCCGCCGCCCAACAGCACCTGTTCTCTTTCTCCCATCCTTTTTGGCCCGCCCCTTCTGCCAGTTCCCGCTGGACAAGGGCGTCGTGGAGCTGCCGCCGCCGCCAGCCTCAGTGGAGCCTTCCTGCGCCCCGCCGCCGCCCAACAGCACCTGTTCTCTTTCTCCCATCCTTTTTGGCCCGCCCCTTCTGCCAGTTCCCGCTGGACAAGGGCGTCGTGGAGCTGCCGCCGCCGCCAGCCTCAGTGGAGCCTTCCTGCGCCCCGCCGCCGCCCAACAGCACCTGTTCTCTTTCTCCCATCCTTTTTGGCCCGCCCCTTCTGCCAGTTCCCGCTGGACAAGGGCGTCGTGGAGCTGCCGCCGCCGCCAGCCTCAGTGGAGCCTTCCTGCGCCCCGCCGCCGCCCAACAGCACCTGTTCTCTTTCTCCCATCCTTTTTGGCCCGCCCCTTCTGCCAGTTCCCGCTGGACAAGGGCGTCGTGGAGCTGCCGCCGCCGCCAGCCTCAGTGGAGCCTTCCTGCGCCCCGCCGCCGCCCAACAGCACCTGTTCTCTTTCTCCCATCCTTTTTGGCCCGCCCCTTCTGCCAGTTCCCGCTGGACAAGGGCGTCGTGGAGCTGCCGCCGCCGCCAGCCTCAGTGGAGCCTTCCTGCGCCCCGCCGCCGCCCAACAGCACCTGTTCTCTTTCTCCCATCCTTTTTGGCCCGCCCCTTCTGCCAGTTCCCGCTGGACAAGGGCGTCGTGGAGCTGCCGCCGCCGCCAGCCTCAGTGGAGCCTTCCTGCGCCCCGCCGCCGCCCAACAGCACCTGTTCTCTTTCTCCCATCCTTTTTGGCCCGCCCCTTCTGCCAGTTCCCGCTGGACAAGGGCGTCGTGGAGCTGCCGCCGCCGCCAGCCTCAGTGGAGCCTTCCTGCGCCCCGCCGCCGCCCAACAGCACCTGTTCTCTTTCTCCCATCCTCACGATGAGCTTTTCTTTCCAGAGCCTGTCTTAGAGGCTGAAAACCAACCAGTCTTAGAGGCAAATGTTTTTATCGGAACATTATTAGATTCTTTGCTTCAGGAAACAAGATATGTCTAGATTAAAATTATAGAGGCATTCAGAATTATGTTAAGAATTTCATTCTCACCGTTCGATTGATTGAAAATGTTTATTTAAAATTTTTTACTAAATTTTGATTAAGATCGTGAATGCCTTGCGCTAGCGGGGTCTAAGCGCTTAGTAGCAGAAGGCTTCTGCTACACCGCCGCCTTAGACGACCGCATATTCACCCTCTGCTCCGCTGTCCACCAGGCATGCCCCGGCGGCCATCTTGCAGCCTTCACGCTCAACACAACCCTGCATCAGCTTCAGAGCCTTATCACCGTGCAGCCTATTCATTCTTTTATTCCTCGCATATTCACTCCATACGGATCATTTACAGGGAAAACTCCGTGTTGCCTTACAGCAGTCGGGGAAAGCGACGCATCCAAACACTAGCTGGACCTGGGGCTTTCCCGATACCCGAGTGACCATGGACAGCCAACTGTGGAGCGATGGAGAACCCAATGACATCTATGGGCAAGAGAACGGACGAGAACAATCTGCAATCCTAAAGCCCGGCAAGCTCGTTGACGTATCCAACAATGCCATATACCCAGCCCTCTGCATGTACCCTATGCCTCCTACCACAACCCCTGCCACCACCACCATTCATACTACGTCCACTGAGCCATTGACTACGACAAAACATACGACTAGTACCACTACAACCCTTGACACTACAACTATTCCTTCGACATACACTGAGCCTGTAACTACAACTAAAATGACAGCTAGTACCACCACTGCCCCTGCCCCTGCCACTACCACTGCTCTTTCTACATCCACTGAGCCTGTAACTACCACTAAAGAGACAACTAGTGCCACCACTACCCCTGCCACTACCACTATAATAACTAGGAAATTGACAACTAGTACCAACACTACCAACACCATTATTTCTTCTACATCCACTGAGCTTGCAACTACCACGAAAGAGACAACTGGTATCACCACTGGCCCTGCCCCAGCTCTTTCTACATCCACTGAGCATCTAACTACAATTAAAGATATAACTAGTGCCTCCAATACCCCTGCCACTACAACAAATTCTTCTACATTCACCGAGCCTATAACTACCACGAAAGAGACGACTAGTACCACCACTTTCCTAACCATCACCACTATTCCTTCTACATCCACTGAGCCTGCAACTACAACAAAAGAGGCTATTAGTACCAACTTTACCCCTGCCATTACCATTATTTCTTCTACACCCACTGAGCCCCTAACTACAGCTAAAGAAACAAGTAAAACCACCCCTACCCTTGCTACTACGACTATTCCTTCTACACCGACCCAGCCTCTAAGTACAACAGAAGACACAACGAGTACCACAACTGCCCTTGGTACTACCACTATACCTTCTACATCTACTGAGCCTCTAAGTACAACTAAAGAGACAACCTCAAACACTGCTACCCCTACTGCTACCACTATTCTTCCTTCATACACTAAGCCTCTAACTTCAATTAAAGATACAACTAGTACTACCACTGTCCCTCCCACTACCACTATTCCTTCACCATCCACTGAGCCTGTAACTGCCACCACTACCCCTATCACTACCACTGGTCCTT
>JASANA010002832.1:0-26037 GCA_030248095.1 Ptycholaimellus sp. GST1_10
TGCATGGACGGCATTATAGCCACATTGAAATTGAGGTTCTTGCAATCCTTTTGGCATATAGTACTTGCGGTTTTTTGCTTTGTTACACGTTTTTTTTCAATTGAAAATTTGTACTCAGTGATAGGCAGCATAGAGGCAGCTTTTTTGGGAAAAAATTTTGTCTCAGTATTCCAATTTTACTGTCTAAATATCTTCTTTAGGACCCAATACACCCTACTGCTACATTGGTTTCATTTGTTTTCATTCAAAATGGGTCATTCCTGAATCGACCGTTTCCTATACTCATGAAACTCCCATATTTCAGCAATTTTGGGCCATATCCTAACCAAAATTCAATCAAATTCGACAATTTTTTTCACTGAACGCCCAGAATCTCTTTGTTTGGTTTTTAGTCAAAAATAGCTGTGTTAAATGTACACAGGTTGCATGGCATTCAAGTTATTTACCAATCACTTATTAGCCTTTGAGCAGCTCGTAACAAACTTGAATGCCATGCAACTTATGTACATTTAACACAGCTATTTTTGACATAGAATCAAACAAAGAAGTTCTAGGCTTTCAATGAAAATAAAATTAGTCGAATTTGATTGAATTTTGGCCATGATATGCCATGGCCATGATTCTTAAGCAAAATTTTCAAAAAAGTGAAAATCCAGGTTTGCAGACCCAAAAAAAGTTCATTTTACAGAATAGGCCATAATTCTCCAACGAGGCCATATTTTAAGAAACGGTTTGTTGCATAGATATGGCAACTAAATTGCCTTAAAAACTGGCACGAAGTCGTTTGAATTGGGTCACCTTCGATTTTCGGAACTGACCATCACCTTTTGCAGTCTGTTTCGAGTCTATCAGATTCTGCTTCTTAAGAATCGTGGAGACTGGGAACATTTGAAGAAGCTGAAGACATCCGGACTGGCAAGCCCTGGCCGACCGCTGGGCAGGAGGGGAAAGAACTTTGGGCTGCAAAGGCTTCTCTTCCGAAACTAAATCTGAAGGCTGAACAAGAAACTGAATGAACCTGAGAAATCGGCCTGATGCTTCTTTGTCCGTCGCCTCCCGTCCAGTTAGCCAAGCAAAGACCAGCGAGAATAGTTCCCTCGTATTCTCCATCTGCAGTAGAAGCAAAGAGTTGTGCATAAGTATTTATTAGCTAGCGTCGGAGTTGCTCAACTCGGATCATACTGTACCTATTCACTTGGCGTGTACAATTCAGCACAAAAAGTCATCCGAATCAACCAACCAGTGTCCTTTTCCGCGCTTCATTGGGCGAAGAGCCTTCGCTGTCGCCCTTTCTGGAAAAAAGCCTCCAATCAGCATTCCCTTCAGCATTAGCAAAGCTGTGTTACAGCTGAGGCTGGCGCTGGTAGTAGAGCTGGAGATATTTCTCGTTCCAGGCTCCACTCTTCAGTTCCAAGCAATGCAGTGGAGCAAGGAGCTGTGGGGGCAAAGACCTGGAGGAGAGAGTGCAGTTTGTGGTATACTGGGGCGTAGTCCTTCAACTCGGGCGCTGAGCTATGCTGAATCTGCCTGGATGCCTTCAAATCCGCCTCCTGCTCGCCCAGCAGACTTTCTTTGGCCTCTGCAACTCATCTGCTGCATCCTTCATGACTCCACTTATAGCAGGAAGCATAATAGAGACTTCACATGTTTCCTTCCATTCCAATTTCACACATTTTTCGCCAGCCTTGTCTTGCAGATTGATTTGTTCAACTCAACATCAACACCTATGAGGAGCCTACCTTGGGGTGATTTATTTATTCATACGCTTTTTTCAACCAATTATACCTCAACATCAATTAAATATTTGAGTTATAGTTGATTGTAAAAGGGGTATGAATAAATGACCCCCACGGCCAATGGCTGCCAGTCAGACTAGGGGTGGAAAAGGAAGAACTGTTGGCCAGGAGAGTGACAGTTGAAGGGGCGCTATAGCTGTGAGCGGAGTGCTGGGACTGTCGCATGCGCTGCAGTTGTCGCCTGGCGCGCAGACCTCGGCGCAGCCAGCCTGCACCCTCCAATAGCCCTCTCATTCCCGCTCCGTCAGCCTGCACTGAGACTGACTGACTCACCCAACGTCGCTGCGGCCGCTGTTGGAGCTGGCTGTAGAAGGCTTCCAGGGCAAAGGCTGGCTTTAGACAGCCTGCGTAGCCCTGCAATCCCTACCCACCTAGTCTTCCAGCCATTTTTTGTCTAGGTTTCAAAAATGTAGTTGAAAGGGGGCGGGGGTGGAAATGGATGACAACTCGACTGTTGGGGTTCTCAGAAAGCTCTCTTAACAGCCTAGCCTCCCAGCTCACCTGAATGCTGGGCGCCGTAGCTAAGCAACGCTCCAGAACGACCCGTTCCGTGTTGCCGATGATTTTCAGCGTTTTTGTGGCCGCCATGCCCATCACCTGCCACTCTGATCCTTTTGAAATGGGAAGGAGGAGGCTGGTGATGGAGAAACAGCGGCCAGGGTCTCCTTGTACCACTTCTCGTATAGACGCAGTGACTGGGCCTCGTCAAGACTCACGTGTGGCAGATCTGCCTGAGGGATGCTGGACTTCTTGGAAGCATCTTTGGGGAACCTGGCCCTATCCATCTAACCTTGAGAGCGGGGGAGCAGAGGAAGAAAGGGAGCATTGTTCCCAGCCGAAGCATTGGTGCAGATTTAAGGGGAATGCTGAAGATCGAGTAAAGGGGCAGAATGATCACTCTGGATTCAACATTTTTGGGGTGTCCTTAATCACAACCTTGCGATCAGTTCCATGCGCCAGTTAGATTGTGTCAGAGACTTTCGCAGCTGTTTTTTTGTTTATGACTAATCGCCGACAAATATCTGCCCTTGAACAAAAAGTAAACACAACAGCGGGAATCAACGGAACACTAGCATTTTGCACTGACCCCTAAAACTGATAAAATATTTTTCTTACAAGATACTCGATACCAGAAATGATTGATAAAAACTGAAGACATGAGAATCCCACTGACATTTCTAGTTTCGTGTGATAGCGATGTTAAAATGTTGTTCAAGGCTTGTATAGAAACCTTTAGGCTGATGACCAGGATCCCCCCCAAGGCTTTTACCGGCCAACCAAGCCAGTTTTGGACCAACCAATAATTTTGCCCCCCCAAGGCTTCCAGCCCCCCCCCAACTTTTGCCCCCCCCCCCCCCAATTTCGCCTTGTATTCTTGTTTGTGTCCAGCTTTAAGGCTTCGCAAGCGAAGCCTACGCAGTTGCTTGTCTAGTTTGCATTCAGCTTTAAGGGTTCGCAAGCGAAGCCTACGCAATTGCCACTATACAATTTGTTTTGACTAAGCCTAAGCCTTTTATAGAGTCAGTATACCACGAGTTTGATGTACCCAGAATAAATGTACCTATAGTAAAAAGGGATTTTGGCATTTGGGGGGGGGATAATGGTCACCGAAATCGATGACCAGGATCCCCCCCAAGTGCAAAAACACCAAAAATCGCTTTGGACATAGATAGCTGAACATAACCATACGTACATAGATTACTGATTTTGGGTGGGGATACTTACGTGGGGGGGGATACTTACGTGGGGGGGGGGGAATACTTACGTGGGGGGGGGGGGATACTTCACAGGTGGGGGGGGGGGGGGTAAAAGCTTGGGGGGGGGGGATTCTGGTCATCAGCCAACCTTTGGCACTCTAAAATACGAAGCATTAAAATTCATCCTTAAGAGGTCATTTGCGATGAGATTGAGTTGAAAGAAAGTATTTTACTTACGACAAACCAAAAACAAGATTCTAAATTGCTATTGATTCATGGTTTTGGGAAGTTTAGTCGATTGTTTTAGCCAATATAGCCAAATTAACACTTTGTAATAAAACCTATTGGTTATTCTTGAAGAATGATTAAATCTATCTTCAAGGACAAACGACCTAATTGACACCCCCTTCAATTTTGATGAAATTTTTTTCCAAGTTAGGGGATATCAAAGTAAGCTTGCAAGCATATTTAGTTTTTTCAATTTTGTAAAAATAATACTGCAAAAAAAATCCCAAAGTTTTACACGTTGTAGCATAGGGAAAGGGCTCTATGAGGTACAAAAAAAATCAAAACCTAAATATGCCAATGCCGCCGCATTAGGCCGCTTAACACAATTTGTATTTATTGAAAAGCCACCAGAAAAAAATATATTGGGGGTTCAAATCGGAGCGGAAGGACGCGGAGGTGACCAAAAACTGGCAAAAATGGTAATTTTTGATGGTTTTTGTAGATTTTCCCCACATTACCATAATTTATAATTTTTTTCTCAATCGGGACCCCAATTTTTGAAATGTACGCCCCAAAATTGACCCATAAACATAATCATGTGTTAATATTAATTAATAAAATTTTTAATACATTTTGGGCTCTCTACAGTGGGGTCAAAAACATGAAAACAAATTTATTAATTAATATAAACATATGATTACGTTTTTGGGTCAATTTTGGGGCGTACATTGCAAAAATTGGGGTCCCGATTGCGAAAAAAAATTATAAATTATGATAATGTGGGAAAAACCTCCAAAAACAACCAAAAATGACCATTTTTGCCAGTTTCCGGGCCCCTCCGCGTCCTTCCGCTCCGATTTGAACCCCCAGTATATTTTTTTCTGGTGGCTTTTCATAAATACATATTGTGTTAAGCGGCCTAATGCGGCGGCATCGGCATATTTTAGTTATGAATTTTTTCGTGTCATTTGCAGCCCTCCCCCACGTTGTAGCATACAAAAATTTGGCAATTTTTATTTCTGGAATAGAGTCCTTTTGGCCAAAACGTTATACCCTTGCAAGCTTACAATGGTAACACCTATCATAGAAAAAAATGAGTGGGATCGGTGATGGTGTAAACCCATGGTGTTTTCCCTTTCAGTAGTGGACAATGCTCAGTCTTAGTTTCTCCCTTTCTGGTTTTTCAATGTTGTTAATTCTCACAACAAATGTTTTGCTTACAAAACGGAAAAACATTACCAAAAACAAAAAATATTAAAAAAAACTAAGCCGAAAGAAGTCAAATACTTTAAACATACTATAAGAAGTCATCACAGCCTGGTACAACTAAAAAGAAGAAAGCAGGTAGTTCAGGGCAGAATGGACACAAAAGTACGGCATAAACAATGACTGAAAGCATCTTTGAGCGGACGACCCTGTATTGAAATGAGGCAAGTACAGTTGATTGATGTTCTCTCCATGGCAAGTATACCCTCATGAACCAGACAAAAATTGTCATGGACATTGCGAATTGAGGACTAGAAAAAAAGGAAACATTCTCTCAAAACCGAAGGCAAGGCAGGGAGTGGAAGAAAGCTCGTCGCGATTTTGAGGGCAGTTTTGAGAGGGCGTTTGGGCCTAGATATACTGGGTGAGCTGGGAGTAGAAGTCCTGGAGGGCGACGAAGAGTTGCTCCAGCGTAGGCCGCGACTGTGGATGCTGGCCCCAGCAGCAGAACATCACCCCGTACCTTAAGCCTCCCTCCTCAAATACCCCCAATAGAAGAACCATTAAGGCCGCTGCTTACAGTTCGTCGGGGCAGTTGTAGGGCTGCGGTAGACGCAGACCTTCGGAGAGACTGGCGGCCATCTCCTCCGGGTCCACCTCAGGACAGGAGTAGGGCTGCCAGCCACCCGACAGCACCTCCCACAGCGTCACCCCCAGGGCCCACTCAAAGCAAGGGGCCAGGCTAGCAACTGCTCCCCAGGGTCAAGGTAGGAAGAAAGGTAGGCTGAACGAATTCTTGCAATGGCGTCATTTGCCGCAAGTTCTTTTTCACTGTTCGGCTGTCTCCGTTAGGTGCACCCTTTTGCAGCAAAGAAGCTGACAGCCTCAAAAAAGGCGAACCACATCGGAGGCGGTGGTGAAACGGTGATGAAGAAGGGCTTCGAGGGCCAGCCAACGGACGGGCCGGTTCTCATTGTCCCCGAGGCAGGCGTAGTCGAGGGGGAAGAGATCTCGACTGAGGCCCGTGTCGCAGACTTGCAGCGCTAGCTCCCCATTCATCCTGCAGGCTTTCAGGCTTGCCTTAGGCCCGGCTTAAATGATGGTCTATGTCGAAAACGCTGACATTTTATAAACCTATGAACTTCTATAGCTAAATGGCTTAGATATCGCCTAGTGTAGAATATGCAATAAAAATTGAACTTTTATTGCATTTTCTTCATATTTTAAATAGTTCTGAGTCATTTAGCTTTAGAAGTTCTTAGGTTTCAGCTTCCGGCATATGGCCAAAGGGATGAGGGATGGGACCAGCAGTTGCGAGCGGCGATGTCTCTGTGAAGGAGGCCATGGCGATGAAGGTGCTGCACCCCTTTGATGAGCTGGAGGGCGAGGTAGACGATGTCTTGCGTCCTGGTCAAGAGGCGGCCTTTGAGGAAATGATTCGGAAGAGGAGGGGAGCGCAGACCTGAGGGAGGCGGAGGAGAAGGAATCGCCGGAAGACTTGCTGCCCTGGAGGAAGCGTTTGAGGTTTACAAAGCCGTGCTGACTGTAGCAGAGCAGAGGCGCTTCAATGCCCACTTCACCTGAAAGCAAGTAGACTGAGTGCAGGATGTCTGGGAGTGGAATAGGGTATGGACCTTCAGATGGATCCGAATGCGTTTCGTAGAGCAGGCCAGATGCTATCACCTGCGCTACATTTGGGTGGGCTGCGATGCCGTGAAACGCCAATCCCTAGGAAAAACACTTTTTTAAGCCTCCATTGCATAAAAAAGGCATAAGTGCGCAAACACAAACTTTGAGATGGGTAAACACCAAAAAGGCACCTCAGCCAGGAACTGCTGCCGCTGGCGCGCGGAGGCCCCCTTCTTGACAGTTTTGATGAGCACTGGACACGGCTCTTCCGCATTTCCCCTGCTCAGACTCCCGCTCAACAGCTCCCCGAAAGTCCCTTCAACCTTCCTCCCTGCCTCCTCCTTCGCAAGCAAAGCCTAGCCCAACCTTCCTGTAGGAGGGCGGCGATGTCCAGGGCCTCCACGGGCACCGCCAGCTGGGCCATGGCCGCGGCCAGGTCCACGGGCGGTCGGGGACTGATGGGCACCGGGGAGGTGGCCACTGATCTAACCCCCACTCCCCCTGCACCCACCAGGGAGCCCGCGGGCTTGATGGAAGAGTAGGTCCCCGCCCCCTCCGCTGCAGTCCAGCACTGACTAGGCTTCCATGACTGGCTGGAAGGAAATGAGGGGGCGGACAGTATTTGGAGTAGACGGAGGGGCTTTGCGGACGCAGGAAAGGCTGGCTCTGAGCCACGTAGGCTGGGGAGGCCACCGTCACACTGACAATGGCTGGGAGTCTTCAGAAGAGTCAAGAGGCTGAAAGAGGAGGCAACGAGGCGGAGGAAGAGGCTGGCTTCTTGAGGCGGGCGAAGTAGGCGATGATGAGGCTGGCGATGATGATGACGAAGGCGAGGACGCAGCCCATGGCGATGTAGAAGAGCTCCACCGCTCGCACTGGATAAGCTGAAGCCTTTCCATCATTCACTTTCTTCCGGAAAAAGAACACAGGCAATTACAGGGCACATAGGCTTCCTCTGCTTGCGAGGCGTGCTGGCTCCCTGAAACTGAAATTTAGTGGCGCATTGTTGGGCAAAAAGTTATTCAATTCCAAGATGCCTGAGAATTGGGATTCTTGAGCCGAAGAGAGTAGAGCTGATTTGCAGATCTTGCGCCGGCGGAGGTTGAGGCGGGTGGGCTGGGATTGAGAGGGCCAATCGTAGCGCAAGGCGATGTTGACCATAAATTCCCGACTGCCCTCTTGTGGTTCGCATCTTAGCTGGATAGAGATTGCTGGAAAAACTCCTTGCCTATCCAACAGCCCAAAAATAAGTCCAGCAAAAGCAGGGAACGGGAAAGGAATTGCGGGATGTAGCCGGTGGAGGGAAGGTTGGTCTCCAAACGCAGTCCCTCCCGCTCCTCCACAACTGCGCTGAGTTCATAGGCAATCTAGGTGCACACATTTCAAGGAGCATGCTGTGGTGTTTGGAGGAGCAGGATGGGCATACCTGTGAGCGGGCGTGTGACTGCCAGAGGAAGGTGAGCGTGGAAATGTTGGCGCCCACCAGAACAGGATAGGTGACGGCGTAGGCATTCACCTCCCCCTTCTCCACGTACCGCAGCACTGCGCTCAGACCTGCAGCTCTGTGTAATCCGCCAGAGGCATGGAAGGTGCTTTTCCTTTCTTTTGCATTTCGTGCTATTTTTTGGCCTATTGTTTCCAAAATTATTTCAATTTTGCGTAAATATTTGCGCAAATATGCATTATTACTTTTTTATTTATTACTTCCGCCATAACATGACAATTTGAAGCACCGGTTGTCAGGTGCAATTTCTCTGCGCGGGTGCATGGGTGCAGAAAAGGCAAAAGGGACTGGGGTTGCCAGGAGGGCGGCGGGTGTGCGTTAATTTTGCGCCGCTGTCACTAGGCGATCCCCATCGCATCGCTCAGGCCCCATCCGCCCCCCTCCACACCCGCCCTTTCATCTCTCCCGCCCCCTCCCAGGAGAGAGGCGGGGCCATAAAGCAGCCCCGTCTGTCCTCGCCTCTGCGGGAGGCCTCCAAAATGTTGCCGGCTGGTAGGACTCTTCAGCCTTAGCCTTTTCTTTCCACACAAAACCCCCAAGACATCAAAGGCTGCATCAGCCGAAGCCGCCCTCTCGAGAAGGGAGGGGAAAAGGGCCAGAAGTTGCGCTTTGGAAGCGAAATCAGCCTAGGCTTGCGGAATGAGGGGGGGGGGCAAGTGAGGAAGATGCATCGGCCCCTGAAGACTCATAGCCGCCTCATTCCCCACTCGCCCTCTTTTCTCCTCCTGCCTGAGAACAGGCGGACTTATTACTTCCCCCCACAGGCTCAGTCCGCCTCCCCTCCAGACAATCATTTCAGGCCCACCCATCTTCTCTGCTGCCGTAATGCCCGAGCGTATCCTACACACATATCCTCTACCCAAGTCGCCCGCTATTCCAGGAATCCCGCCCTACTCCCTGCCACTGGGGAGATAGGCGGGGACTAATCTGGAGGGCTAAGGCTGGAAGAAAAGGCTGGGTGGCCGTCCTAATCTTCTTTGCAGCACCCACATCGATTGGAAGCCCAGCCCAGTAGGGGTCTGGGGGGGCGAAGAGACAGACGCACATTGACTCTAATGGTCTCGGCCAAAGCTCCCCCCTACACATTCACATCTGGGCGCCCTCCCAGGGTAGCCGGGGCCTGCCAATTGCCCTCCGCGCCCTCCCGGCCTAATAATGCCTCCCCTCCTCCCTCACACCCCTTTCACAAACACACACACAGAGCCCCTCCTAGCGTACAAAGCAGCCTCCCAGCGCGTGAGAAGATGGGCCTGATAAGCGTGGCCCTGCCTAGCTGCTTGATTTAGGGCCCAGCCACCTGGCAGTGGACAAACTTTACAGCCTACCACACTGCGCCAAAAAACGAGGCAAGGCGAAGCAAAATGCAGTTGATCTATGGGGAGCAAAATGAATTGCGGGAACAGCGCGAAGAGGGAGAAAAGGGAAGGGTAACCTAATGTGCGATTCATCTCCTCCCGACTGATGTAGAGGTCGACTTTGGCCAGGGCCAGGCTCTGCAGGAGCCCCAGCCACTGCAACGCTCTCACCAGCCCTCATCATCATCACAGCCTCCTTACATCCCGAGCCTTAGAAGCCTTCAAAAATCCTGCTGTTAAAGCTGTCAGCCTGCGAGACTTTGCAGGAATCAAATTGCAAATGGGGATAGGGGAAGATTTGGAGGGTGTGTGATAGAAGGGAGAGTGCGCGCGGTTTGTGGGAAGCGTGGTGGGTGAAGGAGGGCGGGCAGAGGGGCGGGTTTCAGACCCGCGCCTGCTACCCAGACCGCTTCCCCCACCCGACCCGCAGCACTGCGCTCAGACCTGCAGCTCTGTGTAATCCGCCAGAGGCATGGAAGGTGCTTTTCCTTTCTTTTGCATTTCGTGCTATTTTTTGGCCTATTGTTTCCAAAATTATTTCAATTTTGCGTAAATATTTGCGCAAATATGCATTATTACTTTTTTATTTATTACTTCCGCCATAACATGACAATTTGAAGCACCGGTTGTCAGGTGCAATTTCTCTGCGCGGGTGCATGGGTGCAGAAAAGGCAAAAGGGACTGGGGTTGCCAGGAGGGCGGCGGGTGTGCGTTAATTTTGCGCCGCTGTCACTAGGCGATCCCCATCGCATCGCTCAGGCCCCATCCGCCCCCCTCCACACCCGCCCTTTCATCTCTCCCGCCCCCTCCCAGGAGAGAGGCGGGGCCATAAAGCAGCCCCGTCTGTCCTCGCCTCTGCGGGAGGCCTCCAAAATGTTGCCGGCTGGTAGGACTCTTCAGCCTTAGCCTTTTCTTTCCACACAAAACCCCCAAGACATCAAAGGCTGCATCAGCCGAAGCCGCCCTCTCGAGAAAGGAGGGAAAAAGGGCCAGAAGTTGCGCTTTGGAAGCGAAATCAGCCTAGGCTTGCGGAATGAGGGGGGGGGGGCAAGTGAGGAAGATGCATCGGCCCCTGAAGACTCATAGCCGCCTCATTCCCCACTCGCCCTCTTTTCTCCTCCTGCCTGAGAACAGGCGGACTTATTACTTCCCCCCACAGCTCAGTCCGCCTCCCCTATAGACAATCATTTCAGGCCCACCCATCTTCTGTGCTGCCGTAATGCCCGAGCGTATCCTACACCCATATCATCTGCCCAAGTCGCCCGCTATTCCAGGAATCCCGCCCTACTCCCTGCCACTGGGGAGATAGGCGGGGACTAATCTGGAGGGCTAAGGCTGGAAGAAAAGGCTGGGTGGCCGTCCTAATCTTCTTTGCAGCACCCACATCGATTGGAAGCCCAGCCCAGTAGGGGTCTGGGGGGGGCGAAGAGACAGACGCACATTGACTCTAATGGTCTCGGCCAAAGCTCCCCCCTACACATTCACATCTGGGCGCCCTCCCAGGGTAGCCGGGGCCTGCCAATTGCCCTCCGCGCCCTCCCGGCCTAATAATGCCTCCCCTCCTCCCTCACATTCCTTTCACAAACACACACACAGAGCCCCTCCTAGCGTACAAAGCAGCCTCCCAGCGCGTGAGAAGATGGGCCTGATAAGCGTGGCCCTGCCTAGCTGCTTGATTTAGGGCCCAGCCACCTGGCAGTGGACAAACTTTACAGCCTACCACACTGCGCCAAAAAACGAGGCAAGGCGAAGCAAAATGCAGTTGATCTATGGGGAGCAAAATGAATTGCGGGAACAGCGCGAAGAGGGAGAAAAGGGAAGGGTAACCTAATGTGCGATTCATCTCCTCCCGACTGATGTAGAGGTCGACTTTGGCCAGGGCCAGGCTCTGCAGGAGCCCCAGCCACTGCAACGCTCTCACCAGCCCCATCATCACAGCCTCCTTACATCCCGAGCCTTAGAAGCCTTCAAAAATCCTGCTGTTAAAGCTGTCAGCCTGCGAGACTTTGCAGGAATCAAATTGCAAATGGGGATAGGGGAAGATTTGGAGGGTGTGTGATAGAAGGGAGAGTGCGCGCGGTTTGTGGGAAGCGTGGTGGCTGAAGGAGGGCGGGCAGAGGGGCGGGTTTCAGACCCGCGCCTGCTACCCAGACCGCTTCCCCCACCCGGGGGCGTCTCCCCTACCGTAACCCTCTGCTTCTCTCGTGATCTTTTGGCTGGCGCCACTTTGAGGCGAAGTTTTTGGCAGATTCTGCTATTTACCTGCATTGGTGACAGTTGACATTCACATGGACGCACAAACTGGCTACTGTCACTGCTGGCAGCCCGCTGAACGAATATATTGCTCTTTTCAAAAGTTTGCAGCATGACATCATTGTTTGTGCTTGGCGTCATGGCTTGCACAATGAGCCCACGGCACGTGGCAACTTCCCCTCCGCCAGACCTCAACCATTCACGTCCGCATACTCCCTTCAATCTCCAAGCTGCCAACCTAAATCATCGCTCCGAATCACTTCAATCTTTCCAACCTCCTCTTAGTCTCTCCCACCATAGCTGCAGGACCAGTTCAACACCGAAGAATCTTCAAAGCCCAAGGTCACGACAAGCGCCTCCTGTCACCAAGGCAGCACTAGAAAAGGCTGTCGCTTCTCCTGGCAGCCTCAGTGCCCGCGCCCAAGACCATGAGCAGGCCTCAGCAGGGCCACCGGCGCTCCGACCGCTTCGGTCCCGCCACCTGGGACCATCTGGGCTTAGACCTCGCCCAGACCCGCCACTCAACCGCTTACTTCGTGTAACCCCAGCGGTGTCGACGTTCCAGCCGCCGGCGCCCTAGGGCGGGGTGTCCTCTACAAAGCTTTGACGGGTCCAAGCGACCGCGCTGTCCTCCTCTGGGAGGCTAGCGGTTGGGCCCGTCGGGCTGAGGCCGTGAAGATCTGAAAGCCTCGAGGCACCCCGCCCGCCTGCCCTTTGGGAGGGGCCCCAGTTTGATGCTTTGCTGATGAAGCTGGGCCTGTCCTGGAGGGTTGGCAGCAATTGTGCGACCCAAGAAAATTGGTAAGTAATAAGCTACTGATGACTGTACTGTTGCCTACCGATGATATTTGATGAAATGCTGATATTTAATGATGTGCTGAATTGGATGCGATCATTTGAAGCTGGACATTCATGGCATTGGAAATGAAAACACAGTAGCAATACAAGTTGTCGATGTACAAGCATCGAGACAGAGATTTTATCACTCCAGTTTCTTGCTCTGGGCCTTCAAAAAGAGATTGCAATTAGAAAGTAGGACTAGCAAAATGAAAAAGATGAGAATGGGACTGGCTGCGGATATTTGCGGGCGTAGAATTTGGAGAAGAGCATGACGTAGGAGAACATGTAGACGACGAGGGCCTTAGACATCCAGGTGGGGAAAGCGCACTCCTTCTTCATCACCAGGCCCCAACTGGTCAGCAGGATCACGATCCAGAACTGCGCCTGAACAATCCCCAGCTCCACCTTGCCCAAACGGTGGCTTCCAAGGAAAGCTACCAGCTGAAGCAGCGTGATGTACTTCTTCCACCAGAAGTTGGCGCGCGGGAAGGCAGCGGCCAGCCCATAGTAGCCGTACATCACCACATGGACCAGGCTGTTCAGCAGGGGGCCGATGGCAGCTGAAGGAGGGTTGAGGAGGATGAGGAAGGGAGGAGGTCAGGAGCAAGGGATGGGAACAGGTGCCGCCGGGAACGTAGCGTACGCCGAGCCACCAGAGGCAGAACATGCTGGCGTGGTGGTAGACGTGCAGGAAGGTCACCTGGCTCAGCTTCCCGCGGACGATGAAGAAGATCGTGTCCATGAACTTCAATCACAGACTCCAGACTTGTACCCCTCTGGCTTGGACTTAGCCCTCAGGCTAACCTCAAGAAGTTTGGAGGCATAGTAGGCCCACAGGGCCAGAGCAATGCGCAGCTCCAAATCCACCCGCTCACTCTGCCCCACCGGCTGACAGCTGAAGTTGTAGGCGGCGCCCAGCGTTGCAACCGCCAGCTGTATTGGCCCTATCCCTTTCCTAGGCTTTCCCTAAGGCTACGAGGCCTCGCATGCCTCGTAGAAGATGTAGCCGTTGAGGAGGGCAAGCAGGGCATTGTAGGCGACTAGGAGGGGGCGCAGGGAGAGCGGCGGGAGGACTTTGACCAGTCTTGGCCCTGCCGCCACGAAGGCCAGGTAGGCAGCGGTGACGGCCAACGTCTGCTCCGGACCATCCATCAACGGCCAGCCATCCACACGCTTGTCTCAAACTCACCCTGCTCACAGCAGAAGGAGAAGGGCTGGAGAAGGATGAGAGGAAAGAGAATGCAGAGCTGACCGGTGTAGGGGAGGCTGGCGTTGTAGAGGCGGCGCAGTGGGGACCACATCGCGCACGTGGAGGCCCGGAAATGGCACAAGCAGTGCCCACTGGTCTGCCTTATCAGAAGGGCGGTAAATAAGGTAGGGAATGAAAGGATGAGGAGGGGAAGAAGGGCGCCCTTTGCACCTGTCCTCCTCCTACTTTGCACCTTGCCCCGCTACCCACTTTGCCAGGCCCCCTTCACCTTTCCTCCTTCACGCCCCACCCCGCCCAAACAGCTAAGACAACAGAAGCCTCTCACCAATCGATCGCCTCTGCCCTCAGCGCCAGCCCAATCTTTCAACTTATAGGCTGTTATCCACTATAACCGTCTGTTCTGAAATATCAAACAAAAAACTACCTGTAAAATTATTGGAATGGACGTTTTATGAAAAATGTGCCAGACAAATGCAATTCGAAAATTTAGATGCTAAAATGACGAATATTGGTCAAAAGTGTAGGTGACTTGCGGGTGCAGGGCACGGGTGGACAAAGTAGGTGGCAGAATGACTGCAATAAGGATCATCTCTCACTCGCTGCTTCACCGCCTTTCATCCTTTTCTCAGAAAGCTCAAACGGGTTATTATGACGCAACTTAAATTGTGATGATTCATTTTTGGCCTGGAGATAGTGGCCATGGTACGTTTAAGTAATCAAAACAATTTTTTTGTTAAATACAATAAATTCCTTATTTTTGATGCAACAGGATAGCGTGTAACTGAGCAGGTCATTTATTAGGTTTTGCCAGTTTTAGCTACTGCTTGAGAATAGGATTAAATAGATTTGTGTTCTTTGCCGCCACAATCATTGGTGTTACAACGAAAGATTGCCCATGAAAACTAATCGTAACAATCACTACTTTCTCTGTAGCACCCTACGACCTTCCCCTTCGTACCGCCCTTTGTAACGCTTTGCTGCTTGTTGATGGCTTGAACTTTGCCCAGCTATCTTCTACTCAGCGACCTGTTACAGCGCGGGGCCTAAATGAATGTCTTATATGAGGCTGTACAACTAGCAATGATTGCCAATAACACCTGGTTTACCTTTCCCCTTACTTAGAATTTCGAGCATGCATAGGTCAATGATAAGAGAGACGTTGCAACTGAAAAGTTGGAGATTTATCGCCAAAACACCACCGACACCAATCCTCGGGCATTAGAATGACAACATCGAATTGAAGAGTGGAGTGGGGCATTGTTTTGTCTGCGTTTACAGCCAAAACCATTTCGCCAGTCCCCCTTCATCACTGCATTGCATGTTGGAGTATGCGAGAGGTTGTTTCTTCGCTCCTCCAAGAAACCCTGCAAGAAAGCTCTCCTCAGTCCCCCCAATAAGCAGCCCAGTCCTGTCTGCTGACGCCTGCTGTCAGTCGAGGAAGCCATTGATCTTCTGGTTGCTGAATCTTTCTATGCATTTTGAAGTCAACGCAGCAGCTCACGAATGCCCAAATTCGAGGTCTTCTCATCATGCGATCACTTTCCCTTATTGTGCCTTCCCCTTCCATATGCCCTGTAACATAATGATCGCGTTTCTTGACGCCCATCTCACGTATGGTTTCAGTCCTGTTTCAGACTTGGAGGTATCCGACCAACCTCCGCCCCCGCCACCACAGAGCGAAGCATGGCGAATCCTCCAAGCTCGCCTCGTACTTGCCAAAATATTGGTCAACATTCAAGTCCGTCTGGATCCAGGCAAACATTCAATTCCGCCCACCCTTTCTGCGTCCACATTTATTGTGTCGGCAGAACTTGAACCCTGACGATCGCCAATGGCTGGCTCATCCTTGCCTATCCGAATGCCTGCTTCCCATGCACCCTCTCAGTCCATCATCGCAGACAAAGTGTGCAGCGACGGCATCAAGTGCAAGATCAAACTTCAAGCTTCCCTGCAGAGAAATGACAATATTTATGGTTTTTAAGAATTCATTAGATTTGATGATGCTAGTAATAGCTTGTTTTGAAAAAAACCAGCGTCGATGAGCTATGCATAGACGGTTTCCCCTGCCCCTGACGCTGGTGGCTCAAGCGATTGCCAGCCAGCCTATTCAATCTCATCTGCCGCCAAAAGCCCGCCAAAAAAAGTTGGCCCAACTCACCGCCCCCAGTCTCAGCAGTCTCAATCTCATATTTTCAGGCAAAGCGCATTCGCCTGTGATCAAGTTTTCAGCGTTTCACCGTCTCACTTGCCGTCTAAATCTCATTTCTGTCTGTTTTCGTTCGGGCTTCTGAGGAATGGTGCTGTGGATATCTGCTAGCCTCCTTTGCTATCCGCTTCGCATTTTCGGCCTTTCCAATTTTGAAGTTCTGCTCCCCACCAAAAAGGGAGCAGAAACACCCCAACAGCGCCAACAAAAAAAAAAAAAAAAAAAAAAAAAACCCCAAATCAAAAACCCAAAAAATCGAATCCGCACACAAACACAAAAAAAAACAAAAAAAAAAACAAAAACAAAAAAACAACCTTCAATTATATATATTCAACTGTCAAAAAATCAAAAGTTCAAATAGGAAGGAGAGTTATGCCAGGGTCTTGTGTAACTAAACCTGGCCTAAAATATGATTCCTTGAAGAAAAACAGTAACTTAAAAAAATTTCGAAAAAATGTGATATTTTACAATATTGTAGTGAAAGCTTGTCCTTCAAATGCGTCCCTATGTGATGTGGTAAAAACCTATTTTCCAAGTCTAGGCTAAGTACCTCAGGACCAAGATTCAAGTTAATCCATGTGCAATTTTAACATTTTGTTTTTCATTTTAAAAAACAAGTATCCTCTTTAGGAGAGAGAGAGATCTTTTTCTTTAGATCCTTTTTTAGACTTATTTGCAATATTTTTAGCGAATATAGCGAATATTTTAGCGAATCAGCCAAAGAAAGCCACCAGCCAGGGTATTCCAACTACAGGACTCGACACGGGATGCATCAGTCCATTCGATGCCCGAATAGCCTGCCCAGTGACTATAGCTGCATTGATCCTCTTCGACAGACGAAAGTCAAAGCTCAATCTCGCTCCACTCATGCTCTCTGCTACCTCCAGCCCTCCCTCCGGAGCCACCCTGCTGCAATTGCTTCCCCTCCACTCCGGTCAGTAGGCGAGCATTTGGCCACCGTCCTCTGACGAGGTGCGAGGCCATGAAGAGCTGTCTCAGGTCCGGCTTCTGGCCCAGGAACCTGCGCCAGCTCCTGCTGCCCAGGAGGCCGGCCAGCGAGGAATCCGGCGGCGCCACCAGCGTCAACGTTTCCGTCTCATCCTTCAGCAGTCGCGCCAGATCTTGAACAAATTTCCCTAATTCGTTAATCAGGCTGATTGAATGAGGCTGCAAAGCCTGGCAGTGTGTCGACGGCGCCCAGAAAATAGCGATAGACGCCGGCCGCTTGCAGGACCTCGTAGAGATCTGCAGCAGCCTGACCTCTTCCAATCGCAGGACAATTCATTCCGCAGGCCTATACCGAGCTGGCTTTGATTTAGTCTCACGGGAATTACAGCTTCTATTTTTCAGTATTTTGGTTCCAATCCAAAATTACTGAAAAATAGAAGCTCTAACTCCCATGCGAATAAATCATAGCCAGGTCGGTACCTACTCTTGACATAGGCAGGGTTGCTGTGCGGCGTGAGTACTCGATTGACGGCGAGTGCATTCCCATTGAAGGCGAGCAAATCGCTGCTCACCACCTCGGCCCCGGCAAAGGTCAACCGCCCTCGCGTAGCGTCCCAGCGCACCAGCTCACCAGCCCAGTTCCGCAGGTTGAGGCGGAGGTTGGCTGAGCTGGCTCTCACCAGCCGTCCTCAATGCCTCCCAATTTCATTGGAGCTCCTAAGGATGGATTAAGGAAAGCAACTGGGGACGATGTGAAGGTCCAGCAGGCTTTGCAGACGACTGCGGTTGAGAAGGAGAGCTCCCAGATGGTGGCGTCCGAAAAAGTTGAAGGCAGGCTCGGTGGGCGGGAAGATGGTGAAGGGGCCGGTGGTGGAGAGGCGGTCTGCGTAGCCGCTTTTGCGGAGGAGCAGGGCGAAGGTGGGGAAAAGCCCGCTGTCCCGCACCACTTCGTAGACGCCTCAAATGGATCGGCTGGATGAGAAGAATGATTAGTTCGCTGCATCCCAGCTGAAGCAGGTCACTTTTCTGCGGACTGAGGATGGGGAAGAGCAGGCGGTCGATGACGTGAACCGCCCCGTTGGCTGCCAGCCAGTCTGCCTGCCTATAGAGAGTTCTTTCTGGGCACAATTCCACCGAACTGGAATATCTGTTCGGTCGAATTGTGACCAGAAAGAGCTCTCGAACTAACCGAATGACAGCGTCATCCACAGCCAAAAGCTGGGCAGAGCCGGCCAGGCGGCGGATGGACAGCTCCGTGCCAGCCAGCGTGCTGAGGTGCAGGAGCTGATGGCCTCGCACATCCCGCGTCAGCAGCTTTCCTTCCACCATCATTCCCTTCACAAGCCCCTCCTTAGGCCTCCCAGAGCCTACTGGGGAGGACGTGATGGCGAAGGATCCGCTCCAGTTGGCCCTTTTGCTGAGGCTGAAGCATGGCAGCCTGCAGGTCCCTGGGCGCAGTGGCATAGTAGGAGTCGGGGACGGCGAAGAGCGTGAACTCCCTCTCCACCTCCTTCAACTCCACCGCAAGGCCAGTACTCCGAATGGCCGTGAGGAAGTGCTCAAACTCCCCCGCCTCCTCCAGCACCTCCAGAATGTCTGCAGCAAGGCTGTCTCTAGGGACTGATATAAGGAGAAAGAGGCTCCAAAGTTTCTAGGACCTTTGTTGTTGGGCGGAACGAGGACAGAGTCAATAAGGTGAAGGCGGGCGTTGGAGGCGCGGAGGTCGCGGTGGAGGACGACAGCATCGTAGTTGAGGAGCAGGCGACCCACCCGCCCATCCACGGCGATGAAGGAGCCTTCGCGACTGCGCACCTTCAGCTCTCGCCCGTGCATCAGTGGTCCGGTTAGGTTGCCTGCAGGGATCAGGAGAGAGTTCAGGACTGATGTAGTCTATTGAGGGGGCCCCCACGGTCCACGATGTGATAGAGGAGGCTGTGTCGGAGCTGGTGCGAGTGCTGGGGGTCGCGGAGGCTGGCCAGGCCGAGGGGCATGATCTTGGTGAAGGCCTGGTCGGTGGGTACGAATAGGGTGTAGCTCGTATCAGAGCGCAACTGAGCCTTCAGGCCGTCTAAACGGCCTAGGAGGTCAAGGAAGATGCTCACGTTGCCCAGCGATTCCAGCAGGTCCACGGCATCTGAAGGAGCATCTCCTCATCGGTGCTGGTGATAGGTGGATGGGATGTGAACTCATTGCTTGCTGGAGGTTTGGAGGGCGCAGAAATTTGTTGAGCAAAAAGATGCGGCCGTTTAAGGCAGTGAAGTTGCCCATGGTTGGAAACTGGCTGACAAGAAGGCTTTCGGAGTCTCGCTTTCGCAAAGTCAGTACATTGCCAGAGCGCATTTTCACTCGCACGCGAGTGCCTTTGAGCAAGCCGCCCACGGCAAGAGTACCTGCATGCACCAGTAAGTCGATTCATCAACAAGCATGCAATGTATGTCATTCAATGTATAGTAGTCTCTATTCAAATACTTCAATTTCAAAGCTGTAGGGAGCCTGGGTAGATGTGGTAGTTGAGGAGGCGACAGAGGGCTGGCCGGTTCTGCGGCTGCAGAGCAGAAGGCTCCTTTTGCAGTAGACGAGCAAAGGCCACATCTGTGGGCGCAAACATCGTCCAGTTCCTCCTCCGATCACTCAGCCATTCACTGCAATTTCACGCCCCCCATTCTTCTGTCTCTAGCTTCAAATGTTCCTACGTGAGCCGGCATGCCTGAAGCTGGGTGGTGAGGCGAGTGAAGAGACGAAGGTTGTGAAGCAGAACTGGCAGGGTTTCGGGGGTCTCTGCGGTTTTAGCCTCTGGTCGATTGCAGGGGAATATTTCGTGCATGGAGACATAGGGTTGACCCCAGTCTAGATGCATGCCTGCCTCCGCTAGCTTCTGAAAGCCTAATTATTTAGAAATATGCCAGTAGTAGACAGAAAATAGATAGAACGTCAGGCAGGAGCATAAAGCCGCAAACTAGACTCTGCTTGCCAGGACAGGGAAGTGTAACAGCCTTGGTTCTGTTTTCGTAGCATTCTTGCATCGATTCTTCCGGCAAGTTGCAAAAGCAGCTGGCCTTATGAACGCCTTTCAATCCGAAAACCTATCTAAATTATACGAAAATTGCACTTTCAAATCACTCAATTCAATCGGATCAGGTTCAAAAAATTTTGATGAAAAATCCTTTGGTTTATAATTAGCAAAGTGCTGGGTACCAAAGTTGCTGCTGTTACGCGAGGCACAGTAGCGACCGCACTTGTCCAGGGTAAGATGTTGATAGGCAAGAACATGACTGCCGGGTGGCAATCGAAACGGAAGCTTCTGGCAGCTCAAACTCTCTCTCCAGCAAGGAACGGCGGCGCACAGCAGGATTGTTGCCAACGTCCCACAAACAACTAGCCTGAACATGTTGTCTACGTAGGCTGTGTGCTGTGGTTGGCTTGAGCTGCCCATCCTCTGCTGCGGGAGTAAACAAGGAATGCCGCAAACTAAGATTGGCGTCAAACTTTTATGAAGTGGCGCTGACTTTATTTTAAGAATTGGTCAAGATTTGTCCAACTAATTTAACCACGTTAACCTTTTCAGTGTTTTTCGTTTTCGGTGAATGTTCTTTGCTCAAGCAATTGTTTTGCTTTCCTTAAATGGAAGACTCACAGATTGAAGAGAATAAAAGTGATGGGGCAATGAAATATGAAGACTATCAAGAAGGAAGCCTAGCTTCTATTCAAAGGCCAAATTTGAAAAGAAGAAGAGAAAGAAGTTTGAGACTGGGATCGGGTGCGTCCAACGATCGATGTATCGAGCTTCAGCGTCTTGAGCCTCCAGTTTTTTTTCACCACTTCTCTGCATTCAAGTCAGCTCAGTGGGGGGTGGAGAATTTCCCTCCTCTCCCTTTCTTCCTCAACCTGAACACTAGCCCTGCCCGGGGTCATTCCATTACCAGCACAGGCTGGCCTCTATTATTGCTGCAAATTGCCAGGGGCAGCTATGCCCTGGTCTCTGGCTCCATCAACTATCCCCCCAGTGCCTCCTTGAGACGAGAGGATGTGAAGGGGACCTGAAACTGGTGAAGGAGGCAGCGGAGGAGCTAATTTCCGAGGCGGGCAAGGGTGGGGGGCTGG
Organism: Ptycholaimellus sp. GST1_10; assembly: GCA_030248095.1. Classification (NCBI taxonomy): domain Eukaryota; kingdom Metazoa; phylum Nematoda; class Chromadorea; order Chromadorida; family Chromadoridae; genus Ptycholaimellus; species Ptycholaimellus sp. GST1_10. Next base: position 20,974 of record JASANA010002832.1, read on the forward strand.
AATCGATGCGAATTGGCCGTGGGCAAGTCAATTGCAGCTGTCTGAATTTGCGACCGTCACCGGAGCGTGAGCCTGCTCCTGATCTCATCGCCTCACATCCCCTCCTCCCAGCCACTTTTCCGCCAGCCACTCTTAAGCTTCTCTGTCCCCGGAGGCCGGCTGCATTTGTGGCTGCCTGAATTTGCTCACTTCATGCTCAGCTAGACCTCTTTCAGTCCTAATCAAGCTGTCGTTTGTTTGGCCAAACAGACTTGCTAATCATCAGCGCTTTCATTTGTCCGAGTCCTCGCCACTAATCAAGCTGTCGTTTGTTTGGACCAACCAAACAGACTTGCTGGGCTACGACCAGATTCCCCCCCCCCTAGCCCCCCCCCCAATCTCTCCCCCCCCCCCCCACTCATCCCCCCCCCCCCCACCATCCCCAACCCCACCCCCCCCCCCCCCCCCCCCCCCCCCCCCAAGTAAGTATACAGTGCATGTCATGCACGTATGGTCATGCTTTCAGGTACTTTGTTTTGCACATCCAAGTCATCGATTCGGACCATTATCCCACAACCCACCCAAATGCCAAAATCCCTTTTTAATATAGGTACATTTAGGCTTAGGCTTAGTCAAAAAAAATTTTATAGTGGCAACTGCGTAAGCTTCGCTTGCGAAGCCTTAAAGCTTAATGCAAACTAGACCAGCAAATGCATAGGCTACGCCTGCGGAGCCTTAAAGCTGGACTCAAATATGACCAATTAATAAATGTACCTAGTGGCCAGCCACTAGGTTTAGGGGGCCCGCCTTTATCAAGGCTTACTTGGTGAAAACCAAGCCTTGCGAAGCCTTAAAGTGCTAGTCCATGGCTTTCAGACCATCCAAAGCCAGGTAAAAGATAAGGTTTGGATTAGTTATGATTGTCGGACCATTTCATTTGCGAATTCTCCTTCAGGCCTTGATGAGAAATCGGCTTCTGGGATTATTCACCTCCCCTCCGGCCATTTTTTCCCACAATGTAATTAAAGGCTAACCAAGCGCTGTATTTTTCGCCTCACGCATTTCAGGCGAAATTCAAAGGCAAGTCCCCCTCTGGTAGATCTTACAAGTCATCAAGCCTTCTTTTAGTCCCAGTTCAATAGCTGTATAGCAAAGTTTTCGCCTGAAATTCCTCACCCCAATTTCCAGCCACATAGGTCTGCAGCAGAGCTCGAAAGAAAGGGCTATGAAGACAATGACACTGGGTCTACTGCTGGTCTCCATACTGGCTCTGGCAGCAGCTGACCAAGGCGACTATCCAAGCTTCTATCGCCAGCTTCTGGTAGCACTTTGCGTCCTTTGCAGCTGAAGGCAAGTTGGCGTGGGCAGGATGGAAGTAGGTTTGGCCTTGAGGAGGGTGGAGTGGAGACGCGTTCTGGACGTCCGCTGTCCGCGCACGGGTTCAATCGCCTGGGCAGGGCAGGACGCCCCATTCAGGCACACGGCTTCCAACGCTTCCGCCAGCGCTCAGCCCCCCAAGCAAACTGAACCTAGCATCCTTTTCCAATCATGCGCCCCACCTCTTCTCTCCACTCACCTTTCCTGATCCATGGAAGAATGCTAGGACTGGTAAATTTGCAAGATACTCATTCAACACGAATGGAAGGGGATGAAGTAACCCAGTGATTATCAACAAAAGTCATACCGGCTGTCGGCAAGAGAAGCGCGGCCTCATTTAAATACAGAAACAAGGCCAATTGAAAAAACATGGATTTATGTTTGGTCGTGTTTATAAAGCAATGAGGAAATTTAGGTTTTGAGCCAGGAATCAAAAAAAAACATAAATATTTGGAAATATTTTTGATGAATGCTTTAAGATACCATTTAAAAACCTACATGCCAAAACTGAAAATTTTCGAATTTTCGAAACATCAAGTTTTTATATTTTTATTCAATCGACAAAAAATAAAATTTTCATAAATTCCTTAACAAATACCACATTGACAGACGTAAAAGCCGAAATTCAGTTTATTTCATATAAACATGATTTGTTTGAACTTTGGAAACATCGGGATTTAAATTTTTGGGGCAAAAATCGAAGTAATTAAGAAATAAGAAATTCAGAAAAACATATAATTCAGCAGTTTTCATTAAATAACCATGGAATTTTGCATTTTCTAAATTTTGAAACACAATAATTTAGGACATTTAGGTTTTTGCCTCTAAATCGGAAAATAATAATGTTACGTCAATTTCTCATACCAGCCGAAATTGAGCTAATATCACGGAAAAACGAGGGATTTATCATTTTTCGTACTTCACATTTTGCTTAAAATGCGGAAGACGATCGCAAAAGTGAGGTAACTGCTTAAGCAGAACCCAGGGCTCCTTCGGGCACGGGTGCTACGGCACGGGTGCCTATTTCTTGCATACTGATCATAGCACGTTTTTCTAGGTTGAAGCAGGTGGAATAGGTTCGAATCCAACAGAGCTAAGTGGGAAAGAAGCTTGAACTGCCAATAAAATCACATAAAATCACAATCAGGACCAGACTCTTACTCAACTGAAAAAATACGATAAGAAGGAAATAAACAGGCACAAAATGGGTGTAAAAAGATCAGTTAGCCGGATTGGCGACAACGGTGAGGAAGAGGAAGTGCTGCTTGTCGAGAAGGACGGCAGCGAGGAAGGGGTGCTCGGCACGCACCACCGGAAATTCAATTTGAATGTCGAAACCTCCCAGCAACTGCCACATCTCCGACACCGCCCATGCCGCTGTTCCGTCCTCCGTCACCTGAGATCATACGTGTCCCTACGTAAAAAAGGAACCCCCCCGGAGTTGGTTGATTTTACCCCCCCCCCCCCCCACCCCCCCCGGTCGGGTTTTTCCAGGTCAAAGTTGGTTGGTTGGTGCGGGGGCCCCACCCGACCCCCCCCCCCCGGGGCCCCCACCCCCCACCGGTGGGGGTTATTTGGGGGTTGGTCAAAGTTGGTTGATTACTTGGAACATTGAGAAAATTTTGCATAATAGAGGGATATATAAGGAAAAATTGCCTTTAAAAACCCTAAATTAGCAATAAACTTGGAAAATTTTCGATTTTCACCTACAAACTCAGTGAATTTCCTTTGAAATTTTCAAAAATTGGTTGGTTGGAAGGACCAGGGGCCCCGGGGGGGGGTACCTTCCAGCCAAGTTGGTTGGTTGGTTTGACACCAACTTGGAAATGTTGGTTGGTTGGTTGGGACCGATGGGGGGGGTCGGGGGGGGTCCCAGACAAAAAGTTGGTTGGTTGCTCCGGGGGGGGGGCGGGGGGGGGGGGGTCGGGGACACGTATGCCTGAGATACTCCGCCCAGCTCTCTCAGGAGCTACTGGAAGGAAAGAAGCAGGGATACCTCGATGCAGGCGCGGTGCTTGACTTGCTGCGGGAAGAGGAGTGGCTGGGCCGGCCTGAGCATGCGGCTGAAGTCCGCCTTGTCCGCCAGGAAAAGCTCGCTCAGGCCCATCTCCTCCAGGACACCGCGCAGCTCTAGAGCGCTGCTCAGATTGAATTTCGGCAGGAACACCTGCCACTCACTTCTCTCAAAGCGGGGCTAAAAAAGGCGAAAGGTAGAAGAGTAAAAGACTACCCAAGTTTGATGCGTTGGCTGAGCTTGTTGGACAAGCTGCATAAGTGCGGTCCCGGTCAGATTGCTGAGCCAGCTCTGTGAATCAAAAGTCATCAAAAGCTCACACTTTTGATGCTTGCAATGGTCATTAAGCAAATAAGGTATTCTCGGCTGTTGCCAAGAGATGCGCGGCCTTACTTCAGCATTCCACCCAGATGAACCTACATGCCACAATTCAATGAAAAACCATGAATTTATCAATATTTAAATTTTTGAAACATCAAAATTTTTGGTTATTGATTATAAATCAAGAAATAATAAAAATTTTCAAAATTCCTTAAAGTAGCTTCAATATATCACCACGACAGGGATACATGCCAAAACTCAACTGATTTTATTGAAAAACCATGGTTTTATGCATGTTCTAATTTTTGAAACATCACGAATTTGGTTTTTGGCTATAAATCAAGAAATAATAAATATTTCAAAAATTCCTTTTGCCAGCTTTGAAATGTTATTTAGACGGACGTATCTACCAAAAATCAGATAATTCCATTGAAAAACCAGTGATTTAGGATTTTTCGTATTTTGAAACATCAAAAAATTGAGTTTTGGGCGAAAATCAAAAAATTCCGCAAAGCACCAAAAATGGTCCCGAGGCACCGCCTAGGCGGACCTTCATGCAAAAAATCAGCCAATTTCGTTGAAAAACCGCGGAGTACAGGCATGCCACACCCCTCTTTTTGACCCAGGTGTACGTTTTAAGGGTTATTGCTAGATCTTAAAATTGATAAGGCTCTTGCTCCTCACAGAAAAAGCCTATCGCTATGATTCTTCTTCCATTAGAAAGAGCATCGTCTCATTGACCAAAACTCGCGAGAACTCATCAAAAAGTTGCAGATTTCTTGAGAAAATCACTCAAAACTATTTGTCCGAAGTTCCTTTGCTGCACCTTTACAATCTATGCATTGGTTGCATGGCAAACAGCACAGAGAAGCTGAAGCCTTTGCTGCACTTCTGCAATCTATGCGGCATAACGCCGAAATGGCGTAACGCCTAAACGGCGTAACGCCGAAATGGCGTAACGCCGAATCGGCGTAATGCTGAATCGGCGTAACGCCGAATCGGCGTAACGCCAACAGCAGAGAGAAGCTGGAGCCTTTGCTGCACCTTTGCAATCTATGCATTGGTTGCATGGCAAACAGCACAGAGAAGCTGAAGCCTTTGCTGCACCTCTGCAATCTATGCATTGGTTGCATGGTGAACAGCACAGAGTAAGCTGGAGCCATTGCTGCACCTCTGCAATCTATGCATTGGTTGCATGGCGAACAGCACAGAGGAAGCTGGAGCCTTTGCTGCACCTCTGCAATCTATGCATTGGTTGCATGGCGAACAGCACAGAGTAAGCTGGAGCCTTTGCTGCACCTCTGCAATCTTTGATGCATTGGTTGCATGGCGAACAGCACAGAGTAAGCAGCAGTACGTAACTGAACGAAGAA
>JASANA010002833.1:0-15421 GCA_030248095.1 Ptycholaimellus sp. GST1_10
TTTGTTTAAATCCTGGGTTGGGAGGGACGTTTGGCCACAACCTTGTGTTTGGTTCAAATTCCATTTATGGATAGACCTGCGTCGAGCCGCCTGGGCTTTAGGTCAAACTCTGGGCTTGGATAGACTTAAGTCTAGCCACCTTGCGTTTGACTTAAATTCTGGGATAGGATAGACCTGCGTCGAGCCACCTGGAATTTGTATTGAACATGAGATTGGGTCAGACTTGCTTCAATTCCTTGGGTTGTGGTTAACTTCTGGGGTGGGAGGGACGTTTGGCCACAACCTTGTGTTTGGTTCAAATTCCATTTATGGATAGACCTGCGTCGAGCCGCCTGGGCTTTAGGTCAAACTCTGGGCTTGGATAGACTTAAGTCTAGCCACCTTGCGTTTGACTTAAATTCTGGGATAGGATAGACCTGCGTCGAGCCACCTGGAATTTGTATTGAACATGAGATTGGGTCAGACTTGCTTCAATTCCTTGGGTTTTGTTTAAATTCTGGGTTGGGAGGGACGTTTGGCCACAACCTTGTGTTTGGTTCAAATTCCATTTATGGATAGACCTGCGTCGAGCCGCCTGGGCTTTAGGTCAAACTCTGGGCTTGGATAGACTTAAGTCTAGCCACCTTGCGTTTGACTTAAATTCTGGGATAGGATAGACCTGCGTCGAGCCACCTGGAATTTGTATTGAACATGAGATTGGGTCAGACTTGCTTCAATTCCTTGGGTTTTGTTTAAATTCTGGGTTGGGAGGGACGTTTGGCCACAACCTTGTGTTTGGTTCAAATTCCATTTATGGATAGACCTGCGTCGAGCCGCCTGGGCTTTAGGTCAAACTCTGGGCTTGGATAGACTTAAGTCTAGCCACCTTGCGTTTGACTTAAATTCTGGGATAGGATAGACCTGCGTTGAGCCACCTGGAATTTGTATTGAACATGAGATTGGGTCAGACTTGCTTCAATTCCTTGGGTTTTGTTTAAATTCTGGGTTGGGAGGGACGTTTGGCCACAACCTTGTGTTTGGTTCAAATTCCATTTATGGATAGACCTGCGTCGAGCCGCCTGGGCTTTAGGTCAAACTCTGGGCTTGGATAGACTTAAGTCTAGCCACCTTGCGTTTGACTTAAATTCTGGGATAGGATAGACCTGCGTCGAGCCACCTGGAATTTGTATTGAACATGAGATTGGGTCAGACTTGCTTCAATTCCTTGGGTTTTGTTTAAATTCTGGGTTGGGAGGGACGTTTGGCCACAACCTTGTGTTTGGTTCAAATTCCATTTATGGATAGACCTGCGTCGAGCCGCCTGGGCTTTAGGTCAAACTCTGGGCTTGGATAGACTTAAGTCTAGCCACCTTGCGTTTGACTTAAATTCTGGGATAGGATAGACCTGCGTCGAGCCACCTGGAATTTGTATTGAACATGAGATTGGGTCAGACTTGCTTCAATTCCTTGGGTTTTGTTTAAATTCTGGGTTGGGAGGGACGTTTGGCCACAACCTTGTGTTTGGTTCAAATTCCATTTATGGATAGACCTGCGTCGAGCCGCCTGGGCTTTAGGTCAAACTCTGGGCTTGGATAGACTTAAGTCTAGCCACCTTGCGTTTGACTTAAATTCTGGGATAGGATAGACCTGCGTCGAGCCACCTGGAATTTGTATTGAACATGAGATTGGGTCAGACTTGCTTCAATTCCTTGGGTTTTGTTTAAATTCTGGGTTGGGAGGGACGTTTGGCCACAACCTTGTGTTTGGTTCAAATTCCATTTATGGATAGACCTGCGTCGAGCCGCCTGGGCTTTAGGTCAAACTCTGGGCTTGGATAGACTTAAGTCTAGCCACCTTGCGTTTGACTTAAATTCTGGGATAGGATAGACCTGCGTCGAGCCACCTGGAATTTGTATTGAACATGAGATTGGGTCAGACTTGCTTCAATTCCTTGGGTTTTGTTTAAATTCTGGGTTGGGAGGGACGTTTGGCCACAACCTTGTGTTTGGTTCAAATTCCATTTATGGATAGACCTGCGTCGAGCCGCCTGGGCTTTAGGTCAAACTCTGGGCTTGGATAGACTTAAGTCTAGCCACCTTGCATTTGACTTAAATTCTGGGATAGGATAGACCTGCGTCGAGCCACCTGGAATTTGTATTGAACATGAGATTGGGTCAGACTTGCTTCAATTCCTTGGGTTTTGTTTAAATTCTGGGTTGGGAGGGACGTTTGGCCGCAACCTTGTGTTTGGTTCGAATTCCATTTATGGATAGACCTGCGTCGAGCCGCCTGGGCTTTAGGTCAAACTCTGGGCTTGGATAGACTTAAGTCTAGCCACCTTGCGTTTGACTTAAATTCTGGGATAGGATAGACCTGCGTCGAGCCACCTGGAATTTGTATTAAACATGAGATTGGATCAGATTTGCTTCAATTCCTTGGGTTTGGTTTAAATTCTGGGTTGGGAGGGACGTTTGGCCACAACCTTGTGTTTGGTTCAAATTCCATTTATGGATAGACCTGCGTCGAGCCGCCTGGGCTTTAGGTCAAACTCTGGGCTTGGATAGACTTAAGTCTAGCCACCTTGCATTTGACTTAAATTCTTGGATAGGATAGACCTGCGTCGAGCCACCTGGAATTTGTATTGAACATGAGATTGGGTCAGACTTGCTTCAATTCCTTGGGTTTTGTTTAAATTCTGGGTTGGGAGGGACGTTTGGCCAAAACCTTGTGTTTGGTTCAAATTCCATTTATGGATAGACCTGCATCGAGCCGCCTGGGCTTTAGGTCAAACTCTGGGCTTGGATAGACTTAAGTCTAGCCACCTTGCGTTTGACTTAAATTCTGGTATAGGATAGACCTGCGTCGAGCCACCTGGAATTTGTATTGAACATGAGATTGGGTCAGACTTGCTTCAATTCCTTGGGTTTTGTTTAAATTCTGGGTTGGGAGGGACGTTTGGCCACAACCTTGTGTTTGGTTCAAATTCCATTTATGGATAGACCTGCGTCGAGCCACCTGGGCTTTAGGTCAAACTCTGGGCTTGGATAGACTTAAGTCTAGCCACCTTGCGTTTGACTTAAATTCTGGGATAGGATAGACCTGCGTCGAGCCACCTGGAATTTGTATTGAACATGAGATTAGGTCAGACTTGGTTCAATTCCTTGGCTATGGATTAAATTCTGGGTTGGGATGGACGTTTGGCCACAACCTTGTGTTTGGTTCAAATTCCATTTATGGATAGACCTGTGTTGAGCCGCCTGGGCTTTAGGTCAAACTCTGGGCTTGGATAGACTTAAGTCTAGCCACCTTGCATTTGACTTAAATTCTGGGATAGGATAGACCTGCATCGAGCCACCTGGAATTTGTATTGAACATGAGATTGGGTCAGACTTGCTTCAATTCCTTTGGTTTTGTTTAAATTCTGGGTTGGGAGGGACGTTTGGCCACAACCTTGTGTTTGGTTCAAATTCCATTTATGGATAGACCTGCGTCGAGCCGCCTGGGCTTTAGGTCAAACTCTGGGCTTGGATAGACTTAAGTCTAGCCACCTTGCGTTTGACTTAAATTCTTGGATAGGATAGACCTGCGTCGAGCCACCTGGAATTTGTATTGAACATGAGATTGGGTCAGACTTGGTTCAATTCCTTGGGTTTGGATTAAATTCTGGGTTGGGATGGACGTTTGGCCACAACCTTGTGTTTGGTTCAAATTCCATTTATGGATAGACCTGCGTCGAGCCGCCTGGGCTTTAGGTCAAACTCTGGGCTTGGATAGACTTAAGTCTAGCCACCTTGCGTTTGACTTAAATTCTTGGATAGGATAGACCTGCGTCGAGCCACCTGGAATTTGTATTGAACATGAGATTTGGTCAGACTTGTTCAATTCCTTGGGTTTGGATTAAATTCTGGGTTGGGATGGACGTTTGGCCACAACCTTGTGTTTGGTTCAAATTCCATTTATGGATAGACCTGCGTTGAGCCACCTGGGCTTTAGGTCAAACTCTGGGCTTGGATATACTTAAGTCTAGCCACCTTGCGTTTGACTTAAATTCTTGGATAGGATAGACCTGCGTCGAGCCACCTGGAATTTGTATTGAACATGAGATTGGGTCAGACTTGCTTCAATTCCTTGGGTTTTGTTTAAATTCTGGGTTGGGAGGGACGTTTGGCCACAACCTTGTGTTTGGTTCAAATTCCATTTATGGATAGACCTGCGTCGAGCTGCCTGGGCTTTAGGTCAAACTCTGGGCTAGGATAGACTTAAGTCTAGCCACCTTTCGTTTGACTTAAATTCTGGGATAGGATAGACCTGCGTCGAGCCACCTGGAATTTTTATTGAACATGAGATTGGGTCAGACTTGGTTCAATTCCTTGGGTTTGGATTAAATTCTGGGTTGGGATGGACGTTTGGCCACAACCTTGTGTTTGGTTCAAATTCCATTTATGGATAGACTTGTGGTGGCGAGGGTGGTGGGGGCAGGAGGCTTAGGAGGGGGGAGTGTTCTTGCCAGCAGCAGCGGCGTATGAGAGCTGGGTGGGGGCAGGCGGTGGTAGGAGGAAGTCAGAGATGGAAGATATTTTGGATTCCAGGGAGTCTACACAGGCTTTGAGGCTGTCTTGATTGCTGGTGGGCTTGGAGGTGGGGGAGCTGGTCTTCTGGAGGCCTTGGCAGTCGGTGCAGAGTAGGGTGACGAAGGGGAGGGAGAGTGCGGCTAGCTGGGCCTTGGGAAGGTTCTTCTTGCCAAGAGTGCAGTCGAAGCAGTAGCTGAGGCTGCAGGAGGTGCAGTGGAAGGAGTTGCAGGCATTGTCGTTGGAGTCGGAGAAGGCGGGATGCTGGCAGGAGTTGCAGAAGAGGGCAGAGTCGCCAGCTCCACCTGGGCTGCCATTTTCGCCCGGTTGCAGGCATCGTTTCTTAGGTTTAGTCATCCGGCCTCACTTGTCTTGCTTGAACGCATGACGAAGAGAGACGGGGGGAGTAGAGTGATCAATACTCGTATGCTTTTTGCATGGGCATGGACTAATTTCTTAGTCCTGCTCATACTAAGCCTGACCTTAATCCTTGCTCTTACGAGCGCAGAGGTCGCCTTGCCAAGGCAAGTTATCCAGATTCTTCATGAGCCATAGGCGCACTCAGAAATGGAAAGGAATGCAGAAGTCAGTCCTAGGACTGACGTCCTGATGAATCATTGGTTCACTTGGACAGGGGTCGGGTTTTGCCAATTAATTATAGACCCGATGGCAGGTTGGCTCTTCAGTATAAGCCTGCCGAGGGGGGACGAAGTGAGTGAATTCTAAGGCTGCCCCTTCACTTCGCACCCAGCGCACACATGGTCTGTGTGCACAAGCTATTCCAACTGTAGCCTGTGCCTTCGTCCATGTTAGCTGTTAGTAACGGATACTCCTTTGCTACCCTTCTCAGGGTTTCGAGGATCGTTTTCCGTTTGTACCCTCTTTCCAAAAACATCTTGCAGATGCAGATGATGTCAAGTTGGAAGTCCGGCCAGGTATTGGTTGCTCTAGCAATCCTAATTACCTGACTGAAGAGGACATTCGGTCCTATTCTACTGTCCTGGTTGCTGTCCCGGAACGGTAGGGCTAGGACTTTGAAGTTGAAGTCACAACGTTTGTTGTAGAGCTTCCTCTTCTTCCCGCCAGCCTCTATGTTGAGGTCCAAGAAGTGCATCCAGCCGTCCTTATCATCCTCAAATGTGAGGGGCAAGGATGGGGGATATATTTCCCCGAAATGCTGTTGGAGCACATTCGTATTTGCAGCGAGTATGTCATCGACATATCATCGACAGTGAAGCAGCAATTTTGCCTTGGCAATATTCGCTGGTTTGGCGCAGAAGTCGTACTCCATCTTCGAAAGAACCAAATCTGCGATGATGGGACTGCAACTGGCCCCCATACTCACTCCCTTGATCTGCTTGAAGCAGATACCTGCAAATTTCACGAATGAATTGTCCGTGAGTTCTGCAGTGAGGCTTTTGAGGCTGCCGATTGTCAGGGACGTAGATTCCCTTTTCATCTCATTGTGGAAATAACTGCTTTTCGAGATGAATTTGTATTTGTGGAAGAGGATGTCGAAGATTTCGAACAATTTCCGCTTGATCAGCTCATGTTCCAGGGCTGTGAACAGTGTGCTGAAGTCAGCCATTGATAGCCGGCCTTTTCTGCCATTGCCCATTGAGTCGAGCATATGGCTGATCTGCTGAGAGTTGGAGATGCTCCAGCAGAGGTTCAAGCCACATTGGTTGCTGATATTTGCACAATACCAGCCCCTATCCGCTCCGTTGGTTCATCTGATTTACTCACACAGCCCCGTCGCCTGGGCCCAGGCTCACAGTAATCCCACTGACGCTCAGGACACTCCCCCAGCTGATTGGGAAGCAATCACCAATTCACCAATCACCACATCACCATGCCTTAGAACCAGAAACCGCTGTACACCCTAAAATACATGAAAGGCCTGAGATCCATTTTCTCACTCACACCCAATTCCCTACTCCTATAACGCCCTATTTACAGAATAGGAGGAGTCCTTGGGGGCAGAGAGAAAAATTCTGCAACTGTCTATCTACAGAAAAAAACCAAAAGTTAAAAGGCATGGGATTGGAAAGGGTGGGGAGTTCTTCTGTGCAGCGTCCGGCTTCCATCCGGTGGCAGAGGCAGCTGAAGTCCATGGCGCAGTCACTGCCGCCCAGCTCCTTGCTCATGCTGCTCTCCCCGCACTCCAGGCATACGTAAACACACCACGCAGCGCCTCGTCTCTCCTCCCTCCCCCCTGCACTCAGAGAGGGGCAGGGCAGGGCTTGCGCTGGGGTAGGTATTGAGGGAGACCAAAGGGGGGCGGGCATAGCGCTCGCAGCCAGAGGCCCATGACGTAGGTGGGTGTCTAGACAGCCGGGCGGATGAAGTCTCCCACTTCCCGCCACTGCAACTCACACCCCGCCAGCCCCTTCTCCCACTTTCCGAGACTAAACCAAAGGAGAGTGGGCATAACACACCAGTCAGAGGCCCACTTTGCACTTGTCGATTCCAGGGGAGCAGGTTGCGACATCTCTCTAGACGCCCTGGTACTCCCTGCTCCAGAGTGATGTAGGTTGCTGAGGCCTTGTTGACTGCTACTCATCGCGGGCTGCCTCCTGCAGCAGAGCACCCAACCACACGCGCACGCCTGGTTTCCCGGGGGCAGAAAGGCTTCACCACAAAGGACGGGGGCTTACTTCCACTCTTCAGCCCCTCCCCGCAGCCTCCGAAGACACTTCCCGGCAGCAACCTTCCACAGCACCCGTCCTACACACTCTTCCAGCCCCATACATGCTTACGCACGCTGGCTGCAGGCTCCATCTATCCGCTCCATTGGTTCATCTGATTTACTCACACAGCCCCATCACCTGGGCCTAGGCTCACAGTAATCCCACTGACGCTCAGGACAGCCCCAGTGTTTCTTGACACAGCTAAGAATCCTTGTCAATGAGACACATAGTTGTCTCGTTGAACTCCTTTTTGCTCCTGCTATGAATCGCGATTTTGGAGGATTCTTGTGGTACTTTGGACTGTGCCAGATACAGGGTATCAAGCAGTTGTCCTCGGTCACTGCCTCACTGATATATCTCAGCGAGAGCAGATTGTGGCTTCTGACCAGTTCCGCTTCCGTTTGACCAGACGGAATATAGGTGTCATTGCCACTGACCTGTAACATACCGTTGGCCAGGGAAGTTCCCATTTCCTCACATAGTCACCAAGCGTAACCCTTTTTGCAGAGAATCGCAAAATTGGTTGCCGCCTTGTCGACTGGTGTGAGGACATACGCAGTATGCAAGGTTTTGGCTTTGCAAATGGCTGCTGATGCAGCAGCAACTCGTTTTGCATAGGCTCCCCATTTGCTCTGCTCCTTGGTGAATCTGAGTTTGAGTTTCCTCAGTTCAGCTTTCACGCTTTCTTGGAGCATGTAGAGCGTTTCCTGCTGGATTGATCCGGTCATTCACAGAACGTTCAGAGCTAATCCAAGGCTCATCTCGCAATTCTCCAGGTTTATTGCTGGATCATTGGTGAGATGCGGACGATATTTCGTCCCTTTTGCCAGCATTTCCCTAATGTTAGGGTCCAGCCAACCGAAGTTCCCAGTATTCACGTGTCCATTGACCTTTGTGAAAGAAGGTTTGGATGTGCATTCACAGTCGCCTGTTATCAGAGATAACATTTGGCTCTGTTCTAGGTTCTTCAGGAACTTGCTGTAATTCAGCAAGGGACTACCTAGGGGCTGCAGAGCTTTCGTGAAAAAAGTCAGTTTCGACGTATCCACTTTGAGTCCGCTTTTGATTCTTTTCAGAATCTTCCCTGGATGTGCAATTTCAGAATACTGGTTCGAATACTTGAACAGTATTCTGTGCGCTTGTGATTTCTCTTTTGTTTTATTCATAGAGCCAAAGTGCCCTATGATAAAACTGGAAACAAGTTGATAGGTGTGGTAACCGAACTTATCACTGTTTCCGTGGAGAAAGGTTGAGAGGGCGGTCAGATGGTCTTTTGTTTTCTTTTTAAGAAAACGCCAGATTTCATCTATGTCGAATTCATTTGTTTTAATGAATTCGCTGGATGAAGTCATAGACAAAAGGTCATTTCGAGACTTTTTGCCATGACCTAGTTTCGAAGAGTCCCATCTTTGTATGGGATTCTTGAAAGTTACCTTGAACCAGGGGCATTTTTGTCGATCAAAAGGATTTGTATCCTTTTGAAGCAATCTGTACCCCAGACAGTTTGTGTTCAGTCCCCAAGGGAAAACTGAATTTAGAGCTAGAATGTAGTCCTTTTTGACTTCATTCAGCTCCTTTTTTGTCTCGCACTGTTTCAGGATCTGGACACAAGGTTGGCAAATGTATCCGTGTCCAGATTTGAAATGCGCATACAGAACATTATTCTGAGCATTGCTCAGAATATTGTACTGATGCTCTGAGATTCTGTCTTTCAGACTTCTTTGAGTCTGTCTGACATATCTCATGCCACAGCCAGGTTCACTGCAGGTTAGGAGGTAGACCACCATCCTAGTCCTGCAGTTACCCCCAGTCGGCGGGTTGGCTACAATTCGCTTGTAGCAGCTTCCCGTCGCAAGGATCGTACCAATCCTTGGTTCCCAAAGGTTGCAGATATTGCAACCTCCACAGGGTTTGTTTGAGTTAATTGCCGCTTGAATTGGAATTAGATCCTCCTCAAGCAGCAATTGCCCCATGCACCCGTATTGGGACTGGCTTTTGACCCTGCTGGGTCTTTCCAGATCCCCTTCCGCTTGCCTGCCCACCAATCCGGGTTGGGCATTTAAGGGAAGATTTGGCCCCGCTGAATAGAGGGGGGGAGTAGAGTGAGACGGGGGAGTAGAGTGAGATGGGGGGAGTAGAGTGGATTCTTGGATAGGATAGGACTTAAATTCTTGGATAGGATAGACCTGAATCAAGCCGCCTGGAATTTGTATTGAACATGAGATTGGGTCAGACTTGGTTCAATTCCTTGGATTTGGATTAAATTCTGGGTTGGGATGGACGTTTGGCCACAACCTTGTGTTTGGTTCAAATTCCATTTATGGATAGACCTGCATCAAACCGCCTGGGCTTTAGGTCAAACTCTGGGCTTGGATAGACTTAAGTCTAGCCACCTTGCATTTGACTTAAATTCTTGGATAGGATAGACCTGCATCGAGCCACCTGGAATTTGTATTGAACATGAGATTGGGTCATGTGGCGTTCAGTTTCCAGACCAGTTCAATCAATGCTTCGGAGCCTTAACATCTCCTGCTTTCAGTGATGGGCAAATGTTAGACCTTAAATTTTGGGGCTATGTCTTTGTTTAGAGAATATTAATACCTGTCTTCTATTGGGGTCGGGTCACAAGCTTGGGGTGGCGTAACAGGGATAATTGGGGTCTAGAAATATGTATGGCTTTGGGGAAATTGATGGTTGGGTCCTGTCGAGCCATTTTATAGCTTTGGGTAATGCGTAGCGCTTTGATCACATTGTTGGGGGTTGTGGTGGAAGCCATGTATGATGTCGGGTGCTTACCGATTTAGGCCATGCTGTTGCATCGGGAATCTTTGGAAATACTTCCAACTTGTGTCCCAAAAGTTCCAATAGTTCTTATAGTTCTTTTAGTACAATAGTTCTAGTTCCAATTTTGTAATTGTCCCCTACCACTATAGGTGTGCATTCCTAGGATAAGGCTCCCTGGAGCTGTCTGAGGGGACGGCGGCACATCTTCTGGTCTATCCAGTGATCAAACGGCTGCTGTCTAACTGGGCCAGGGCAAACGGCTGCTGTCCAACATGTACCCCTTTCGTCCTCTAGTCCGTCTAGTCCTCCACTCGTCCTCCACTCCGGCACTGCACTTGATGGAGATGATGGGCGTGTTTGCTGCCCTGGTTCTCATCTTCCGCTGCTACCGCCGCATTTCAGCGATTTAGTTGGATGACGAGATGAGACATGGGCCGTTAGTGTTGCTGCTCCAGTCCTGTGACTTGGAGCAAAGCAAAAGGGGCAGTTCTTGTGAGAGGGGCATTGCTGGTAAATGGGCTTTGCTGCTGCTGGTGTTCCCTGGGTGAGTGACCCAGATGCACACAGAGACACACACAAGCCTTGGGCGAAGTCCAGGGCCTTTCACTCCATTCTCGCACTGCCCATTCTCCACACTCCCTCCCTCTCACCCTCAGCCCTCCCAATCCGGAACTATCCTCGGCCCACTACTCCCTTCCGCTGCTCCACACTCTCCCAGCACCCTCCAAGAAACACCATTCACAGCACCAGCAATCATATTTTACCATTCTCCTTTGTCCCGCCCTCTCCTGCTCCTGTCCACAGCAACTGGGCCAAGAACACCTGTCGAACTATATGGGCCTTGGAAGAAGGGCAGAGGGCCACAATCACCTGGCCCCTTCCATTAGGCCGCTCCTTCCTTCCTCAGGGCCCTGGCCGCCGCTCAATTGGCCATATGCCTAATTGAACGTCCCTATTGGGGTGGGAGCTGAGGCAGGACAGGAAAGGCATCCGCTTTCATAGTCTGCACCTCTTCTTTCTGTCCACAGACACGGGGCGGCGGTAGGGCTGTAAGCTGCTGTTGGAGGCGCATTGTTGAAGGGGGCGCAGTCTAATATTGGGGGAGTAAAGAGAGTAGCCATCGGTGGAGCTGTTGTCGCCTCCTCCTGAGCAGTAGCACCTAGGGCCCAATCCGCCTAAAAGGCCGCGTTCCCTTTAAGGGCGTCAGATGAGGAGGGGCAGTCCATTCTCCGCCTTCTTCCCTGTCACCAAGCCTCTCCTCCTTTAGTGAGGATTGGCAATATATATTATGTTCATTTTAAGCGAAAATTAGCGTCGTCCTTTATTAGCACGAGTTGATTTTTTGCGCGGCCGACGGCCGCCTGCCGCGGAGGGCAGGGCAGTCAGAGCTCCGGAGGCCATAGGGCATGGGTGTGGAGGCCCCGGAGCGTAGCCTAGCATGCGAAGCGGGCCATAGCACCCATGCCCGGAGGCCGGAGGAGCTCTGGCGCCCTGCCCAAAGCGGCGGGCGGCCAAGGCCAGCTTAAGCAGTTACCCCATTTTTGCATCCGTTTGTCCGCATATCTTATTTTGGGAGGGGTCTCGGCGCCACCTGAATTTTTTATGTATCCTGGCATATGATAGCTTTATGCATCGGTTGTGACAAATTATTCAATATTTTTTGGGGTTATCCATGCGCAGATTATGTTAAATATATGAAATAATCAAAAACATGCGCATTTTTGCCATTTTTGGCCATTTTTTGACTTTGAAACTTTATTGCTCATCCAGTTTTCAACATTTTCTGTCAAACTTTTTTTTAAATTCAAGCCACATCAATTCTGTATCAGAACTCATCCTGCCATTGTTAACATTTAATCAAAAATCGCATAAAAAATAAAGTCAAATTAAGTGCATTTTTTAGTTTTTTGGCCTACTCAATTGGCTGATGTAGAATGAATGCTATGAATAAAATATTTTGAACAAAGCTGATGCAACACAAATGTGGCGTAACTGTGTCATAACAGTGGAATGGGAAAGCAACTGCATTGATTGACTTGCATCAATGCAAATTAATTTGAGTTGACTCTCTTATGTCTGTATTGGGCTTGCGCGAGCGGAGCGTTAGCGCCAAGCCCCTCTTATCGAGTAACACAACCAATTGCAGCTTTCCCAAAGTTTGGCAGGCTGTAGCTCGTCACACAGACGTCGGAGAACGCTGCAAATAGGCTCAATCGACGCGCCGTGGTCGAATTGGGGGGGGTCCTCTTTAGACAAAAATTTTTTAGAGCCTTATTAAAAAAGTTTTTTCCAAAAAACTTTTTTAAAAAAATGTCCGGTGTCCGGGCGCACACCGACCGACCGACCGACCGACCGACCGACCGACCGACTGACCGTCCGACCGTCCGTCCAGCAAGTGTTGCAGACACTTGGGCAACATCTGGGGTGTGGATCTCAACGGTTCTAGGGTAAATCGATGCCGCTGAGTGTCATGGCACCCCTAGTTTCTGCATTTTCCGCGTTTTTTAGGTCGAAACATCAACTTTTTGGGTAAAAATTCAGTTTTTTGGGGGTTTTTTGCATGTTTTTCAATTCCAGCTCTATATTTATGCTTTTTACAGGGTTTTTCGCCAAAATAACAGCGCCATATAAGTAATTTTGAACGTAGATTACGATGGTGGCACCCGTTTGCTTCTACTTGTTCTCCTTGGGCTTGCACGAGGCCGTGGTGAACAAGCAGGTCATCATCAACTTCATTTTGAGGAATTGTAAATGGTTTTTGGTCTAAAAACAGCACCATATAGGTAACTTTGCACGTAGAATACGATTATGGCGCCCGCTTCCTTCTATCTGGTCTTCATGAGCTTCCACTAGGCCATGGTGAACAAGCAGGTCATCACCAACTTCATCTTGAGGCATTGTAAATGGTTGTTGGTCTAAAAAACAGCACCATATAGGTAACTTTGCTCGTAGAATACGATTGTGGCGCCAGTTTACTTCTATCTGGTCTTCATGGGCTTCCACCAGGCCATGGTGAACAAGCAGGTCATCACCAACTTCGTCTTGAGGCATTCTAAAGGGTTGTTGTGCCTACAAATAGCATCATATAGGTAGTTTTGGATGTAGATTATGATCCTGGCAGCCCTTTGCTTCTAGCTGGTCTCCATGGGCTTGCACTAGGCCGTGGTGAACAAGCAGCCCATCATCAACTTCATCTGGAGGCATATTAAAGGGTTTTTGACCCTACAATTAGCATCATATAGGTAATTTGGGATGAAGATTATGGTATGTTTTTCATGGGCTTCCACCTGGCCGTGGTGAACAAGCAGCTGATCACCAACCCCATCTTCGTCTCCATGCATAGGGGCCTTGCCCCTGTATGAAGTGGATGAAATTATTATATAGTGGGTTATACTAACCCAAAAAGTATCTCTTATCTATATTTTACCTGCGATTGAAGTAGGGGAAATTTTTTATTTAGCTTAATTTGAATTCTACTTGCAACTGAAGTGGATGAAATTTTTTCTTAGCAAGAAAATAAGTTTTATATCTTAGAGTGTGAACTTTGTGCACTGTAAAATTATCGTCAGTCCAATGTAAAACTTGATTAATTAATGATAAGAGAGCACCTGGCCAAAATACTAATATATATATAAAATCTGAGCTTCTGAAAAAAGTAAAATGTATAAAAAATTATGCATAGCAAAAAAATTTTAACTGTCTCTGCTACCTATCTCCATTGCAATTAATTGCAATTGGTTATAAAAATATGCCTTGGTCTAATTCTATGTACATATTTTGAACTTGAGAAAAATTATATTTCAACTAATGGATAAATTCTGCAAAAAATTTGGGAGCCAACTTAATTTTTACCAAATCGATTGCCATTAAAGTAAGGTGCTCTCTTATCATTAATTAATCAAGTTTTACATTGGACTGACGATAATTTTACAGTGCACAAAGTTCACACTCTAAGATATAAAACTTATTTTCTTGCTAAGAAAAAATTTCATCCACTTCAGTTGCAAGTAGAATTCAAATTAAGCTAAATAAAAAATTTCCCCTACTTCAATCGCAGGTAAAATATAGATAAGAGATACTTTTTGGGTTAGTATAACCCACTATATAATAATTGTATTTGTTAGACTGGTTTATTCACATGTTTTCATTCTTGTTATTCTTATGAAAAGGTCTAACGAGTGGTTCAATGTATTTTTTCAGAGTATGGAATTTAATCATGGATTTAAATTTTATCTCACATAAGAAATGCAATTGATCAGAAGGTGGCCGCGCAAAGCGCGGCCACTGACCAATATGACTAGTATATATATATTGGGCTGGCACGAGGGAGCAAGGCGAACCATCAGCGCCCAGCCCCTCTTTTCGACCCAGGTGTACGTTTTTGGGTTTATTGCTAGATCTTAATTTTGATAAGGCTGCTGCTCGCCACAGAATGCTCCAATTGTTCTAATTCTTTTTCCATTGGAATGAGCAACATCGATTTAACTATAGTTTATCTTTTGACTTTTGTACAAAACTTTTTATTTTGGCACGAAAAATGGAAAAAACCATTTGTCCGAACTCCTCCTCCTCCTCCTACTACTACTACTCCTCCGCATCTGCTCAATGGACGATAGTAGGTATTCATTTCTTCCCCCACCCCCCCTTCCTCGGGTCCCTGGGCTTCACGTATTTATTTATTCATAACAGTTAGTTTATACATTGCTCATAAGTGCACCAGTAGTGTAGTGGTTTAAGCGATTGGACTGATGGGTGAAACAAGGAGGTTCGAATCCTTCTCTGGTATTCATTTTAATTTTTGTTTTTTAAGTTGAGAAAATAACTGGTATTATCGGCAGGCCTAAATTAAAGCTCTTCTCTCTCGAAAATCGATTGTCCTGAGTTTAAGCCATGAAAATTTCTCAAATATTTTTTTATTTTGCCAATAAATTTGCATTGTACTTTGCATTTTCGAAACTTCTTTTTTGTCATTTTTATTTAAAAAAATTATTTGAATAAGTTTTGTTCATTATTTATTTATTTATCTAATAAAGACTTAACTAAATATATAACCAACAGTATATAATTTGTATTTATACATTTTATTTTATATTAAAAGTGGAAGAAATATCTGGTACCATCGGCAGGCCAAATGTGGGTTCTTTTCTCCAAAATTTGCATTTGTTCGAGTAAAAAGTCAAGGAAAATACAATTTCTACTAGTGGAATCTGCTGCGTCATCTGCATTTTGTTTTTGGGCACGCATGGAAAGAGACACTGAACTGCGCGCCAAAAACAAAATGCAACTGTCCAAGCAGCAGATTCCACTAGTAGAAATTGTATTTCCTTGACTTTTTACTCAAGACAAATGCAAATTTTGGAGAAAAGAGACCCACATTTGGCCTGCCGATGGTACCAGATA
>JASANA010002835.1:0-34642 GCA_030248095.1 Ptycholaimellus sp. GST1_10
CTAGAGTAGAGCATGGGCAGCAAGCCATAGTTAGTGATGATTGGAACGGAGTCCTAGAGCTAGCAGTGTAGCTGCTGTTAGGCAGAAAGTGGCATAGGCCGCAGTCTATGCCGTCCAGCATTCCGCACTGGTCGCAGTCCATGAAGATCTGGACGCAGTAGTAGTGCTCCAGGAAGCCATAGCGAAAGTGGCGGACTTTGCCCAGGATTGATGCTTTCTTCAATGGCAGGCAGAAGGAGGGCAGGGCATGTCCCTTGGGCGGGTCCTTTGAATACTCTTCGGAGGCACCCTAGTTGAGGCGGATGCAGTCGAAGTGTTTGTGGAGGGCGCCGCCCGTGAAGAAGTCCTTCTGGCCGCAGGTGAACAGGCTGAGGTCGCAGACGACTGGGAGGCCATAGCAGTGGCAGTGCAAGCAGTCCACTGAGCTGGGTCTGGTCCAGTCATTGTCCACGTAGAAAAGGAAAGCCGCTGATGAGTCGCTTGTCCCTCGTCTTTTGCCGTTGCTTTTCCAATTCACATGATCATAAAGATCCGTAAATGATGCGACGTTGAAAGACGGCAGTTGACTCTGAAGTTGGCCCATCTTTTCTTCAGCGATGCTCGATCGTTTATAAATCCACAAAGATTTATAAACAGGCTGGCCGGCGAGGTTGCAGCAGGCAGCAGGGAGTTTTGGACTGGTCAGAGACGGTTCCAAAACTCTAGCAGCGTAGACGTTGCTTGCTGGATAGCTGGTCTGGCTGGCCGGCTCGGTTGCAGCAGAGGCCAGGAGTTTGAAAACTGGTCGGAGCCAATTTTGAACTCTGGCAGCAAAAACACGCGGTCGCTGTTGGCTGCAGGCAATTTCAAGATCCGTCCAAGGATAATGAAATTGCTATCGACGATGCTTGCAGAGACGGCATGAAAACAACTTTGCAGTTAGTTTTTGGTGCCCAAGCAGAGTTGAGTCTGTGCCGACGTTGACTGGGCTGGCAGCGAAGATCTTTGACAATTGACAATGGCCAATTACAAAGTCTGGCATCGAAGACGGATTGACGCTAGTAGCTGGCAGCTGAAGAGAAATTCAAAATCCTTTTCAGGATGATGAAATTCTGAAGACGACGCTGATGACGTCAGCATGGAAAGAAACTTTTCAGTTAATTTTCAATGCCCTGAAGTGAAGTCGACTGTTGTCTTGATCGTCAGCGTTCAATGATTTCATAAAATCCGCAAGGATAAAATGAAATCATCAAAAAGGAGATGCTGTTTGAAGAGAACTTTTCAGTTTGCTTCAAGACCCTTAGTGGCAGCAGATTATGGTAGCAAGTGTGCCGTGTGACGTCAGAGTTTCCTGTTTACCGCCCAAAAATGGCGTGATGTCTGGAAACTCGGTGCTGCGATGTTGCTGATGAAGAACGGACATTGAAAAGAGACTCAAAAGTCAATTTTCAATTCCATGCAGCGTAGTCACAGTTGCAGTTGCTGCCGCATAGAAGTTCATGAGGCCGGCTCTGGCTGAGTGAAGTTCTGGGCTGCAGGGTGTCCTGTCCGGTAGCGAAGCAAAGTCCGGCATTGAAGGCTGGGCTCGATTCGCTGTCCTGGCTCTGGTAGATTGGTGACTGGGGCCTTTGACTCGATCGCTGCTGATGGGAGGCGGCGAAATTCAAAGGCCGGAAGTTTTTGCGGAAGCGGAAGTTGGCGGAAGCGGCGCCGGACATTGTAGTAGCATTGTAGAGGTGGTCGGTGGAGGTACAGAAAAGCTAATCAGCTCTCTGCTACCAAACGCTGTGGTGTTATACAGCAGGAACTTAGCCAGATTCTCTTTCATAGTCACAGGAAGGGAAGAGCCGCAGAGCGGAAACAGGTTAGGGCATCTCAGGGAAAATATACAGACTGATCCCGGCCTCCCTTCCGCCCGCCTCATCGACATAGGCCAACGAAACCGGCTTGGGAAACATCACAATAACCCTCAAAACATACACCTGGGTCGAAAAGAGGGGCTGGGCGCTGACGGTTCGCTTTGCTCCCTCGCGCCAGCCCAAATCAATATACACCAATCAGCTAACCACCAAGCATTACAGCGCCCGTTTATGCTTGAGTGGGAGCTATAGCGGAGTTTCATTTAAGCTTCCATTAGGCATAAAAGAAACAACTAAATATAATCAAATTATTTTGGCGTAAAAATGGAAGTAGTGAAGTAGAAATATAGTTTTGTTTAAGCTTGAATCATTAATTCTCTTTCTGTGTAGGACAGGATCAAACATTCGCAAAATAGTCCTCCCTTGTTCCTGAAATCACATTTCAAACAAACAAGGCGCCCAACCGAACAAAGATGATTCTAAGAGGCGATTTTAATAACTCAAAACATCATTCTGCAAACTTAACATCACAAACCTATTTTATTGGGTTCTTTTTTCTTCACACTCGACATGCCACATCATACCTGTCATATGCTAAACGAACGTGAATCATGTCCAGAAGTTTTTGGGGGAACCTTTTCAGCAGTAACCGGTTTTTGAAACCACCTTTCCACTGAGCGAAGAAGGTTTTCTGTCATTGAAAGGTTGCCAACGCTCTTACCGTTTTCCAGACCTTTTCTCAACGCCAATCAATCTCTTACAAGTCGTATTTTCATTTGTTTAATTTTCAAACTAAAAGAATTAAAGGTAATGGGCCTATGTTTGGACAAGCCGTACAGTTTGAACCAGTCATTAACAGAGCCCCCGGAGCCAATATGGCTTACCGATCCTCGCTTTGCTCGTCCGTATTTGGTTGAAATTTGTTTTTGAAAAATTCAAATACTACTGCTTTTTATGCGATTTATCTGGGCATTTTGAACGTTTATTGAGATAACATCACTGAAAAGTAAAAAAAGGCATTAGAAATTGTTATCGCTTGTAAACTGGTTTTAAAATTTCAACCCATATTTTGGCGGGGCAACGTTAAAAATCGAAAATTCGCAAAAAACAATCGGGCACTTTTTGTCTCTCAAAATCTTCTTTAGCGATTAACAGGTTTCTGATCGTTTAACGATTAACAGGTTTCGCTATCGATTCGGACGCTTCGGCCAAGCATTAGCGGTGGCGATTTTGAAGTCAGAGATGCCCGTGGACTATGGTTTCGATGCGAGGTAAATTTTATTTCTTGTATCAACCGCACTTATGTGAACAAGACATTCTCGGCTGTCGTCAAGACATGCTCGGCTACATTTAAGTTTAAAAATAAGGCCCATTAAAAGAATTAACTGCCCCTACGCTTAAAGTAGCATGCTAGGCTACGTTTCGGTGCCGTGCCAAAATGATGTTCGAACTCAGACAGTCTCCAGTATTAGTTTACAGTTAAATTGTCTAAAAATAAAAGTTGGGAAACAAATTAATGGCAACAGGGAAGGTTTTTGTCGCGGAAGTCGAAGCGGACGCTTTTCGACATTGACGGCTGCCCAGTCTTAAACATCAAAGAATTGCGATCCCGCCCTGGCAAGTCCAACTTCAAGGTTTTGCTTCGAAATGAAAATGTAGTCAAAAACCTTTTGAACATTTTTGTCTTAAAGGGAGAACACCATGGGTTGACACCGTCACCGATTCCATTTATTGATAGCGGTTGACCTGATAAGCTTGCAAGGGTATATCGTTTTGGCTGAAAGCTTTCCATTCCGGAGTTAAAAATTCCGAAAGTTTCCTATGCTACAACATGGGGCTCAAAAAGGCACAAAAAATCATTAAAATAAGTTTTCAGTTGGGGCAACACTGGGTCCTTTAAGGTGTATAAAAACGCCGACAGTCGAGAGCTGCTCTTTGCTGTGAACACCTTTGCCGTTCATGACAGCTTTGAGGCGGGAGAGCTGTTCAAAGCCAGGCTAGCCGTTGATACTTGATACCCATTCACGTTCTGCTCAGGGTTTCCTTTTAAGCCTAAAATCGGTAAATAAAGTTTTTTGAGGATCTCTGAGAATTGCAGAGCAATGTGTTTGCCAAAGAGTCGGTGATCTACCTGGGGAAGAATAAAAAGGACCGCATTGCTGTTGCCAGGATAACCGGGCCACATCAGTGGGCTTTTTCCCAATATATTTTTATATTTTTCAATTTTTCTTTTTTTCGATAGGACCGAGCTCTATGAACTGGAACTGGTGCCCAGTGTGGATGCTGCCTTCATGGTGTCGCTTTGTCTTTGCCTAGAGGCTGTGCGAAAGAGCGCCAAACGGCATCCTCAAACAAATTTTGGGGATGATGGCTGGGATTGAACTTATGAGGCCAATTTTTTGACGTTTTGCCGCAGTTGCATTTGCCTTTCATTTCTGTTCTGACAAAAATTGCAACATTGCCTTCCGCTAACAGCAGATGCATGTACACTACAATAATCGCTTGCTGCCGCTTTGGGATGCCTTGACGGATGACCAAACTCAACCCCTTTGTATTACGCAAATGTGTATCAGAAAAGTTTCAAGTTTCAAGGTGTTCCAAGTTTCTATTCAGCTGTGATTTTGGAAGTCTGGCCAAATATTTTAGGAGTGGTAATATACTTTCTTTAATTTTTCTGTTATATTTGGCACAAGCGTGTAGTTGCTGTAGCTATGTCTCATGACTGAGAAAATTGTTCAATGCAGGTTTTTAAATGCAGCATTGAGCATCGAAAAAGAATTCGAACAAAAGGCATGCTGGAAACCATGCAATGAAAGCGTTTGGAAATCAGGTAAACTACATTAGAGAAAAGCGTATAGCCAGGAAATATTGATAGACAGATAACGATATATATATTTCAATTAAAATTTTATTAAATAAAATACAAGGCAGAGCGCCACTAAACAAGCAGCTGACCAGTTAGCACAATATTTCCAATGGTTGTGGCGAAAAGTTGTCGGCTAAAAGTCTTATGGCATCAGCATTGAGATGGGACTTGGCCCAGCCATTCAAGAGTCGGAGGGACTAAATCGTGAGATAAAAGACTATGTAGGTTCTAGAGATTGCGTCCTCATCAGATTGGGGGAGCCTGACGAACACAAGTGGGGATTGCCATTTTGTCGACATTTTCACTTTTTGATATCATGTGGTCAGTTTGAAAAAAACATTTATGAATTGTTCGCTCCTTTACTGTCTCATATTTAATTATTTATTTATTCAATTCAGAATCGTTGCAGAGTTGCAGTATTTTACTGTTGCAGAGTTTCACATGCAGCCAGTTATAGCACAACTTATCATGTATTTTGCTAAACCAAAACATTCCAAAAGTCCAGTCTGAATCAAGGCTTCATCTTCTTCTTGATTTGCCAGCCTCCAACCCGAACCACTCAACATTTATGCTGCCTTTTATTCATTCCCTTCGTTACAGTCACATTTTAAGGGTACCTGCATTGAGTCTGCTGTTGTTGATGACGCAGCACGAGACGTCTTTGCGATTTCCTAGTCCCACAAGCTCCACAGGCAACGGGTTGAAGTTTGAGGCAGGCGATTACATGCATTTTGAGGTTTCTATTCTTATCCCTAAAATACAAAAATAATTAATAAAAAGCTATAAAATAAAACAAGCTTACCGTGTTATGACAATTTCTTTGGAGCAACGCAAGCACATGGTTTTTTCACCGGTCTTTTGCTCGCGTTTCACCGAATCTTCATCGCTGGAAAAAGGCGCAGGGGTTCTAAGCTTTTGATGCTTAGCCTGTTGAGTTTTTGGTTCAGCTGGCGATATTGGCATCTCTGCTGTCGGCTTTGCGGAAATGCGCTCCAATGCGACGCAGAGACTTTGCAGTGGACTTTGAAAAGAAAGGCGGTTGTGTTGGGTCAGAAAAATGTGCTCCACTGCCTGGGATGGAATGGTGGAGGCAAACAGACATGTGGAACAGGACCAGTAGGGCTGTGCGGCAATATTCCCTAGGTGATGACGATTTGAATGCAAAGAGCGTTGGCTAGAGGGAAAGTTGAGGCTACATTCATTGCAACTCATTTCAAGAAGCTGCGTTGAATGATTCAATTTCGTACGAGGATTGTGTGCATAAAAGTTTTGCACACATTGTAGTATCATTAATGTAGAATCTATGCACTGGTTTAGATTTTCATGACAACTTAAAAATGATTTTTTCCCGCACCTTTGCATCAGTACAGTCCTGCCCGATGCTTAAGCAGTGCTTTAAATAATAATAAACTTAATAAAAAAAATAAATTAATTACGCCAATAGATAAACTATTCACTTTAACCTGAAAAATAAAAAGCCTGAAAAAATTTGCTGACATATACTGATCACACTCCAGTATGGCATCCTAACCGGAAGATCCGGCAAACAAGATTACACAAACAATAATCCCACTGTTGCTCGAGGCACATGGTTGTCTGTTTTGTCGATACAAACGAACTCCCCAACAAAAAACACATTTGATCGATCATAATTTAAAAGTTCCAGCAAGATCAAAACAATTTCCTGCACCATGCAGTGCTCTTCCTGCCAGCTTGAAATGGCCAACTCCGACTTTCCCGCCCACCTAAGCCAGGTTCACCTGGGGGCTCTGGCCAGCCTGCCGATTTGGAGCTGCAGCGAGTGCGAATTTGTGGCTGTCACTGCGTATAGCTGCGCTCTTCACTCCCTTCTGCTGCAGCACGAAACCCTTACACTCCTGCTCCCTACAGATCGAATGCGCAGCATCATGGACCAGTTTAAGAGCCGAGTTTCTCCAGAGACGCCAGAAGTGGCTGGAGCAATTGTCCAAGCTAGCGAAAGCTCTGAGAAAGGTTTCCCTCCGTGTTTTTGCCGAAATATTCTTTTTTCATAGAAGTCTCAGCGCCAAAGCTAACTCTATAGAAACCTAATCAATGTACTTGGTGCCAACCTAAGCCCCAAAGCCTAGGGCATTTGAAAAAGAAAGCGAATTGCTGCAACCTAGCTTTTAAGAAATATACAAATTTTAAATAAAGAAGATTTAAAATCTGATTTTAGAAGGTGAAGCAGCGCAGAGTAGCTCCGAAACTGCTCCTTCGTTGGCTGTCGAGATAAAGACGGAAGATACGAAACAAGGACTGCGGAAGCTTAGAAATCCAAAGCGTGAACAGCTGGATCTTGGAGAAAGCAAGACCTGTCAACGATGCTCCAAAGTGCTTAAACTGGCTAAATGCGCTAAGTTAGGGTGATTTCAATTTCAATTTTTTAAATTTCTCATTTACAAACTTCAGTTTTCTTCCTTTTTTGATTTGTATATTTTTCATGCTCAAAGAAAATTATCGATTTCAGTCAGGCCAGGAAAATACAGATCCTAGAAAGGCACCTGCTCTCCTGTTTCAAGCTTCAGGCCTATGCTTGCAGCGCTTGCGACATTCGTTCCAACCTCAAGTGCATCATTCAAAAGCATCTCAAAGAAAACCCTCTCTGCAGGTTTGGGGTTCAAAAAGTCGGTGCAGACTGCACAATCTGTCAATTGCAGTCATGCTCAAGTGGAAGTGCTCGATAAAGCAGGCACAGAAGAAAGAATTCGTAAGGGATTCTCGATGTGTTTTGGCATTGATGGTGCTTATTGGTACGGGTTCAAATAGTTTGGCTGTGATATCGATGATTTGTTTTTAAGTCCAATGTCAGCTAATAAGGTGAATTTAAATATATATCTCTATAAATCACGGCTTCTAGTTTCAGACCAACTGAAAGTACGCATTTAGAAATTTATACCGGTGTGTGAATTTGTGGAATTTCTCGTCAAAGCACTGGCTGCATGCAAAAAAGATTAATTTTAAAAACTAATTTAACTTACTTTGGATATGTGCTCCTATGAGAGCAGATTCATAAACAGCTTGAAAACGTCCATTGGGTAACTGATTGGGATAATTTTACAATTTGCAATTTTGCTTACTTTGCAAAATTTTGCGGCAATTTTTTACTATAGGTACATTTACTATTTGGTCTTGTTTGTGTCCAGCTTTAAGGCTTCGCAAGCGAAGCCTACGCAGTTGCTTTTCTAGTTTGCATTTAGCTTTAAGGCTTCGCAAGCGAAGCCTACGCAGTTGCCACTATACAAATTCTTTTGACTAAGCCTAAGCCTTTTATAGAGTCAGTATACCATTTGTTTGATGTACCCAGAATAAATGTACCTATTGTACAAAATAGCCAATTTTGCTTTGCAAAAATTGTGGCGTGTCCACCTAAAATGCTTTATGATCTATGTAGTGCATCGATTGCGTTGCTAAATTTGCTAAGTGCTATTGACTGTAGCACTACATAGGAGGAATTCGGGGATTTAGCGTATGATTTGCTAGCGCCAGCAAACAATTCAAAAATATAACCTTAAATAATTTTTAAAAAATTTTGAAAAGGCTTTTGAAAACGTTTTTCCTCACCAAACCCACCTCCTCACCAAACCCACCTTTCCTCACCAAACCCACCTTCCTCACCAAACCCACCTCCAACCACCTCCTCCTCCTCAAGCCCCACCTTTGCTCACACAAGCAAAGAAAAATCAGCCCTCCTCCTCTCACATTTTGTCAGTGCCCTCCAGCTAGACGACGGCAAGCTCCCACCAATTCCGCCACCCCATCCCACCCCTCCTAGCCCACCAGGCCTCATGCCCAATCTCCGCCTTGAACTTTTTGACATCCATACGCCTCAAAGGCCTAAGCCAAAACGGCCTAGCCCCAGATGGCCCCCCCCCCCCCCCCCCCAACCCCCCCCTTCCAGCTCCCCCCCCCTCCGACTCCTATTGGGGCTGTGCGAGCGGAGCGGAAGCACAGTCCCCTCTTAGCCAAGGACCAACCCTATTACGGATTTTGAAAATATGATTGCCTGCCAAATATTCCATGGGCAGTTTACAGTGCTGCGAGTAGGCTCAATGGACGCAGCAAACACAGAGCTTTAATCAAAAAAAAGTTCATTAAATTTGGTTGAGAATTGACCAAGTTATGGCCAAAAAACTTTTTAAAAAGTGTCCGTCCGTTATCCGTCCGCCGTCCGCCGTGCGCCGTGCGCCGTCCGCCGTCCGCCGTCCGCCGTACGTTCTGCTCGGCATGGGGATTGGCAATATCTGGGGCTCCAGTCTCAACGTCACTATAGTATATCGACCCTGGAGGGTGCCATGGTGCCTCCAGAATTTTGATTTTCGGCCTCCTTTATGCCGAAATTGAGGTTGGAAAATCGATTGAACGTAAGGGGGGACCCTTGCAAAAAAAATCGAAAATCTTGAATAACTTTTTTTAGGTTGCTTGGAGGGAAAAAACAAGCACAGATTCGGAATTCTCGCGAAAAACTACACAAAACCTGCCTATAAAACATTAAAATTTTGAAAAAAAATTTTTGACCATTTTTGACCTATAGGGTGCACTGTAACAATCCTAAAAAAGATATGCTGCCCAGTGGCGATGGTTTAAGTTAATTTTGAGTCTAGATATGACACCGGCTCAAAAAATAGATACGATTTGATACCAAACAACCATAGGTGCAAATCTGGTCTTCATGGGCTTCTACCAGGCCATGGTGTACAAGCAGCTCATCATCAACTTCGTCTTGGGGCATTTTAAGGGGTTTTTGGCCTCAATAACCGCACCATATAGGTAAATTGAGGCGTAGATTACGAATCTTTTGTCCATTTGCTTACACATTGTCTTCATGGGCTTCTACCAGGCCGTGGTGTACAAGCAGCTCATCATCAACTTCGTCTTGGGGCATTTTAAGGGGTTTTAGGCCTCAATAACCACACCATATAGGTAAATTGAGGCGTAGATTACGAATCTTTCGTCCATTTGCTTGCACATTGTCTTCATGGGCTTCTACCAGGCCGTGGTGTACAAGCAGCTCATCATCAACTTCGTCTTGGGGCATTCTTAAGGATTTTTTGCCTCGAACTCTGTACCATATAGGTAATTTTGGGTGTACATTACGAATCTGGTGTCCATTTGCTTCCACCTTGTCATCATGGGCTTCTACCAGGCCGTGGTGTACAAGCATCTTATCATCAACTTCGTCTTGGGGCATTCTTAAGGATTTTTGCCTCAAACTCTGCACCATAAAGGTAATTTTGGGTGCACATTACGAATCTGGTGTCCATTGTTGGGGGGTGGGGGTTTTGGGGGGGTGGGAGGGTTGGGGGTGGTGTGGGGGTTTGGCGGTTTGCAAGAAGCCTTTGGCTGTACAAAGTAGATGAAATTACTGAAATTGTGAATCTTCGATTCAGTGTTTTATTTACTCTTAGCTGGTCTCTTTTTAATGCTTGCACCTAAAATGGCTTGGGCATAAAGGTAATGAAATTTTTTTTGATTCACCCGACATGATTTAGCTTGGGCTATAAGGTGATGAAATTAAATTTTAAAATCTTATCATGAAATTATGCTTACTCAACTTTAAACTTTTCTAAAGAGCTAAGAGAGCCCAGAAAATTTTCACCGTTTTATTATTGCAATTTTATGGCATGGAAAAGCATGAAAAGCATGAAAAACCAATTAATTTGCATAAATGATCTGCATTAAAATATTTATCATACGAAATTAATGATGGTAGCAAAAACAAAAAATTAGGAAATTTCTATGAAAAAATTATTTAAAGTAATTATTTTTCATTAATGCATAGTTTTTTGCAATGTTAATTAATGTTTAGTTTTAATTTTTAGTTTTATCTGAACAATCATCCTAAGGTGTGCAAAATTGTCTGGGCTCTCTTAGCTCTTTAGAAAAGTTTAAAGTTGAGTAAGCATAATTTCATGATAAGATTTTAAAATTTAATTTCATCACCTTATAGCCCAAGCTAAATCATGTCGGGTGAATCAAAAAAAATTTCATTACCTTTATGCCCAAGCCATTTTAGGTGCAAGCATTAAAAAGAGACCAGCTAAGAGTAAATAAAACACTGAATCGAAGATTCACAATTTCAGTAATTCGATTTTTGTCAGGTATGCAAACGCCTACCCATTCAATGGAAAGAATCACTCATACACCCAGTCTTTAAGAAAAAGGGCAGCGCTGCTCTACCTAGCTCCTACAGACCCATCAGCCTCATCCCATCTCTTCTCAAAATTTTCGATAGGATCCTTGCTAGGCAACTGAACAAATACTGTGAATCATCTGGCCTTTTCCCCCAATCCATGCACGGCTTCCGTCCACAAAGATCAACAACCTCATCCCTGTTGTCCTTCCAGGCTTTCGCCTTATCAGAGCTCCGCCAAGCTGGGCCTGCAGGCAGCCTCGACGTCATCAATGTCGACGTGGCGCGGGCTTTCGATTCGGTCATCCACGAGAAACTGATACACATTGCCTCTAGCTGCTCCCTAGGCCCAACTAATTGCCACTGGATTCGGGAATTTATCAGCGCCAGATGCATGCAGGTCAAAGTTGAGCAATCAACCTCTCTTCCAGCACCTGTAACCTCCAGCATAGTACAAGGCAGCTCCTCCTCACCCATCCTCTTCAACTTATACATGCTCCCCCTAACCAGGCAGCTGGAAAGCATAGCGGGGCTTGGTGTATGGGCATATGCTGATGATATAAGACTCGCCTCCAGTTCCCCACAGGCCCTAAACCAAGCCCTTGCCATCCTTTCCAACTGGGCCAACGACTGGCAGCTAAAACTAGCCCCCTCCAAATGCACTCGCTACCGAATTGGCAGAGGGGAGTGCCCTGAGTACCGGGTGAGCGGAGCCCACATCCCTCCAGCACCTACTGGCGGAGTCCGAGACCTGGGGGTCCTGCTCACACCCAGCCTCAGCCACACCAGCCACATTACTGCTATTATTAATAAAGCCAACTTTGTCGTCCACCTACTAAAAAAATGCCTCCATACCTCCTCACCCAGACTCTTGTGCAGAGCATTCACAGTCTATGCTAGGCCTCACTTAGAATATGCATCCCCACTCTGGGCCCCAATAACAGCCTATGAATGCAAAAGGATTGAGAAAGTCCAAAACACCTTCACCAGATACATTTTCAGGCGCTGTCGGCTAAGGCTCCCATCTTCTGGCTACTCAGGCAGACTGGCCTTCCTAGGCATCGATAGTCTCAAACGCCACCGCATAATAGCCGACCTCGCCCTCATAAGAAAATGCTACCTTATTTGCCTAACCCATACTGCACCTGACACAGCCCCATCCCAAGCTGAGCAGACTAACTGGCACGGGCATCCCATCCTCTTTCCCCTGCTAAACTCTAATCTCCGAGGTTCGCACCACTTCGCCACCGGAAGGGCGGGACGAGGGGCAGGGAGCGCGTGCTGGCCTGAGAGGGCTGCCATGTGGTGGAGAAAGCTGTCGGCGGAGGAAGCGAGGGGTGGGCGGAAGGCCTTCCTGTCTGCTGTTGAGGCGCTGCTCAATGGCGATCCAAACACATCATGATTTCAAACCCGCCTCATCTGTCATCCCCCCAACTTTCAATTCAGTGCACCTTGATCGTGCAGCTGTTTGTTCCTCACTCTGTGATGGATAAAAGAAAAGAAAAGAATCCCAAACCGCCTCCTCCTCATCCTCCATTTTCCTGCCCCATTACCCAGCCAGGCTGTTTCTGTGCACTTCATGCTTCATATCAAACTGAAAGGCTTCTTCAAAAAAAAAAAAAAAAAAAAGACACTACAACTTGAGGCTTGAAGTAGTTAAAAATTAAGCATAATTTTATTCATTATTTTTAGAATCAACGTGATATGGCATACTTTCGGCAATCCTATCCTGCTCAAAGCCAAAGCACTCTCGTAGACCAGCCCGAATCAATGCCTCATCTTCTGCTTGATTCACCAGCAGCGTTCCCGACCCACTCCAATCATTGAAGCTTCTTATGGCATTTAAAAAAACCTCAAAAAAGTTGAAAAACACCGGCATTGAGATTCCTGCAGTTGGTGGCGCTGAACCAGACGCTTCTGCGATTTTCTGGACCCACAAGCTCCACAAGCGAACGGTCGCAGTTTGAGGCAGGCAATGACGTGTAACTTCAGGTTTATGCTCTTATTGCTGCAAAGGGGGACATGCACCTAGTATTTCAGCCCAAAAATGGGTTCAAAAAGTCAACCTCTTAACGGCAATCTTTTTTGAACAGCGAAAGCAGGCGACTCTTTCGGTTGATTCGGCTGTTGTTGCAATATTATCAAAACGTAAATTTTCTTCTTGTTCTTTTTCATCCTTGGTCCATATAGGTTTTGATTCGGCGGATGGGCTGGGTTTTTCGCAAATTGTCATTGGCGAAATGCGCTCCAGAGTTGAGCAGAGATTTTTCAGTGGACTTTGAAAGATAAGTTGGAGGTGTTGAGTGATGAGAATGTGTTCAACTGCCTGGCTTGGTTGGGTGGTCGAAAAGTGACAGTTGGAGCAAGCCCAGAGTGGTTGCACAGCAATATTACCAAGGTGATGACGATTTGAATGCAGAGAGAGTCGGTCTGGCGTAAACTGAAGGTTGCATTCAATGCAGCTCATTTTGAGTGTGCAATGGATGAGCGTATATGAAAACGATTCTGACCGAGACAGTTTCGCACACATCTTTCAATCAACCTTGTGGACTTTAGCTTGCTTGCTTAAGCTGATCTGGCATTTTTAAAAAAAGGCAAGCTAACTTTCGATAGGATTTTGAACTTTAAGCATTAATCTTGTTAGTTTATACTTTAAAAACATATTTACTTGAAAGATAAAAATAGAAACATACATGGTGTTCACATTTATGATGTTTTGTCTGCACAATTATAACTTTTTCCACGTTTTTCAATTAATTTCTCGTAAACTACCTTGTCACAAATTTTGTTAGATTATAATATTCGTGGACATCTATCGTAGTTGTGAAATGATATTGCTTAGCTTTACTTAATTTGAAGAAGCAAAATGGAGATATTTTCAGCCAAATGATGAATCAACAACACATGTGCTCCTCAGGCTCGCCAAGCTTTTCAAATCACTACGTCTGTCTCTGTCCTGTTTCCTTTATTCTCGAATAAATTGAAAGAGATAATTATGTATGGAAAAAGGTTTCTTCTGGTTCTGGCCTTCATTTTGATGGTTTATCTTTTCATTCATAATTTTGTCACGAACAAAATCATCAGCTTAATTTGTAATTTCAAAAAAAACAAAAGTTATTTTTTCAGAGCTATGAAACAGCATGTTTGATTTTACCACATTTCTAGGATACTTGCAGAGCTCGGCTGCTGAAAAGTGCACCAGCAATCTGGCTGAATGTCGAGACACTAAGGATATAGTTGTTAGCATTTTGTTAAATATTGTTTTGGATGTCCAATATTTTCTTATTCTAACAAATAGCCAGGCGTATATGTGGAGTGCGCGGATAGCGATGAGCAAGTCTCGCAGTGCATACTGGCCGATTCGGTATGCAATGGAATCATCGATTGTGTTGATGGCTCAGACGAAAACTGACCCAGTTGAGGATGCCCATTTGTACAAACTTATGAAATATTTTTGTAAGGATTGCACTGGCTATCAAAATACTCACTGAAATAGAGACTAATTCGCACCAAATTGTGAACTCATGGAACGTGCATAAATTGATCAAAAACTGAACTTTTGGGTGGTGGAAGTTTTTTGTTCTAATTTGGGATTGAATCTAGGGAAAAGAAAGCGTAGTTTCGCCGGGTAAGCCAAAAAGTTATTAAGATTGAGGCACATCCACTCCAGTCCCCTAACTGTGCCGAGACGGAGCATTGAAGGGTCATGAACATGCGGAAAAGCTTTTGGAGAGCGGCTGCCTCCTTGGATTACGAAACGTGGCTAAAAATAATTGTTTTTTAAAGGGCAATAACACACGTATTGTTTGGCTACCAAAATGGCAACATTTTTGAACTATTTCAGTAAAAACTACATTGTGTAAACGTGGAGTATCGCATTTCCTCAAACACACCATTATAGTTCAAAGTGAATGGATCTGCACTTGTTTTGATTGTGGCTGGGCGAGATAATGCTGATGCTTCTTATCATCCTAGCCATCACGGCTACTGCTGAATCTGAAACACCCTTTGACAGCATTGAAGGTGCACCCAGTGTTTCGCACTTTGTAATTCTGTTTGTTGATAAAACTTCAGAAATATAAAATGTAAGGTATTTTGATTCAGTAACTTTGGCAGATTTTGATTTTGATTTTAATCTTTTCCCCAAGAAATTTGGTTTTGCAACCATTAAAATTATGCACAGCAAAGCAAAAAGTTAAAAACAAAATTTGATCAAAACCGTCAATTTTAATGTTTCTATTCTTTAATTTCTGGTACACCGTATGTTTATTTTATTCTTCTCCTTTGAAAATCACCGAAATGCGAAATGCCAATTTTTTTCACCTTTTATCATCCTGCATCCGACTGGGGATCGGTTTTGAGGCGGTCTTGAAGCAGAGCGGAGCTATTCGGATGCTTACAACGACTTGGTCAAACATATTTTCAAAGACTATGATAAAACGCGACGACCTGTAGCCAACGCCAGTGCCCCAATCGTAATCCAACTAAGAATCGATCCAGAGCACATCGAATTTGTCGTTTCTACCCTTTGCTTGCCCTCCAAACGTAGACCTGTAAGAGTGGCTTTCAGGATGATCGACAAGGCACTATCAAACTGCACGCTGTTGCATTCCTGGTAAGCTTGCCGTATCGCTCGATGATGGGGTAGGAAAAAGCTTAAACTGGCTCAGTGCTGGAAGGATGAGTTCCTGGGCTGGAGCAAGGAGGATTGGCCAGGCATTGAGCAGATTCACCTCGTCGGCTATCGTCTCTGGCTCCCGTCGCTGAGCGTTCACAACAGGTTCACTATTTGGCCGGGCGCGAATGGAGTAAAAAGATCCCTATTATTGCTGGATCTTAAAACTGATAAGGCTCCCGCCAATTTCTCCAATTATTTTTGCATTAAAAAGAGCATCTAGGAATTAGTCAATACTCGCAAAAATTCAAAAATTTGGAGTATTTGAAGGGGAAAAACCAAAAACTACTTCTTGTCCGAACTTGTTGCTGCTGCTGCAATTGGTGCCATCTTCAAGTCAATTGTGTGTCCCTCTTTTCTCCCATAAATCGATTTTTCCGAGTTCAAAGTTGAAGAAATACCATTACTACTAGGTAAATCTGTTCCGATATTGCGTTTTGTTTCGGCGCGCCATGAAAAGAGATCTAAATTTGCGCTTCACCCCAAAATGCAACTATTTATCGAGTAGTAGTGATTGTATTTCTTCAACTTTGAACTCGATGAAATCGATTTTTGGGAGTAAAGAGATGCACAGTTGACTTGCCGATGGTGGCAATGATGTGCATTTATTTGCCTGACCAAAAGTTTTCTGGCATACTTGGCGGAGAAGGCGGTCATGATTTGTGCGATTTCGATGCCATTCGCCAGCAAATGCTTCATGTGAGCAGCAATGGAACAGTGAGCGGAAGCATACGCCTCAATCTGGTATTCACCTGCCGTTTCGATTTTGCCAACTATCCTTACGACGTTCAGGTACGTTTCACTTTCAGCAAGTATGAGGATCCAGGTCTCGCATGTAATAAAAGTAATGATTCATTCTCGACGTTTTAAGCTATCCCCTCTTTATGCAGACACTGTCGTCAGACTTGCGTAGTCTCATCCTTTCGAACTGTTTTATGTTGTATATCGGTTCTGCATTCAAGCACAAGACTAAAATGCTACAGCATAAGAAGCTTATGAATTTGCGATCATCAAAAAGATATAGACAAGTTGTAACACAATCGTAATTTAGTTTGATTTGAAATGTGATAAATTGTAACATGTCCATTTCATTGTCCACCGAATAACTCCACTGCTCATTCATAAGCAGGCAGCAATTTATGACAAGAACCAGTAGAATAATCCAATTTATCTTCAATTTATGCTTGATTTTTTAATAATTTTTCAATTTATTTTTAAATAAAATTTTTGGAATAATGTTTGAACCTTAGATCTCAAAAAGAAGAAATAAATGCCCTATGCACAATAAAAATAGAGTATATTTCGAATGCTTGCAAAACTAAATTTTACCTTCAATTTGACTACAATGCTGTTCATTTTTCTATACCTTAAGGATAAATATTAGTTTTATTATATCTAAAAAATTCAACAATTTTTTTTGATGTATATTTATTATGACATTTTATTGCATTTTTACTGTTTTTGTAATTTACTTTTTTAATAATTTTACACATGTTTTTATGTTTGGTGTGCCAAAATTGACACCTGCTTATGAATGAGCAGTGGAGTTTTTAGGCGGACAATGAAATGGACATGTTACAATTTATCACAATTCAAATCAAACTAAATTATGATTGTGTTACAACTTGTCTATATCTTTTTGATGATCGCAAATTCATAAGCTTCTTATGCTGTAGCATTTT
This sequence comes from Ptycholaimellus sp. GST1_10, assembly GCA_030248095.1. NCBI lineage: Eukaryota > Metazoa > Nematoda > Chromadorea > Chromadorida > Chromadoridae > Ptycholaimellus > Ptycholaimellus sp. GST1_10. The sequence goes on from JASANA010002835.1 coordinate 17,213, forward strand.
AGTCATGTCTATATCTTGTTAATGTGGAAAGCAGTTTTTTTCATTTTCCCACATAAACATGGCTACGAGTTTGCCACATTAACAAGACTGCAAGAAAATGATGATTTACATTGAGGCACCTTAGGATTTATCTGGCCCATAAATGTTTTCATCCATTTTTTGTATGTTTTGAAAGTTTTCTGAAATTCAAAGCCCTAATTCAAAATTTGACAATTTTCCTCCACGAGATCTCGTTTCAAGCTTTCGATTGGTGCATATATGTCCATGGTTTCATCCAATATCCAAGGCGCTGACTACGTGCAAGAAATCGCAACCACCCAAAATCTCGATCACCCATTCATAACTAGGGCGCTGTTGTGCCCTAGGACCATCATGGCGCTCTGGCTTGCCACCCTTAGTGCATTAAAAATATGTAGAGTGACCTGAGCATCAATTTAAATATGGGGAGGGGAACTTATTAACGGAACATGTAAAACTGCGCAGTTTGGCTTCATTGAAACATAGGCAAAGAGGGTAGAGCACAAACCTCGACAAAATGTCATCCACAAACCTGAATTGATTGGGAAATTTCTCCAGGGAACATATGACAAAAATAACACCATTAGAAAGCTTAAACAATTTGCCAAAACACGTAATTCTTAGATTTTCGAATTTCGCTTTTGTTCTAAAATGGGAACACTTCAAATTCGGAGATGTCATTTTTTATGCCATTTTTTGCACGTTTTTTCAAAATTTCTAAAATACCAGGGCCAAAATCAAAATTTCACGATTTTTCTCATCGAGATCTCAACTAGAGCTTTAGATTGATATATAATGTCCTAGGTTTCAACCGATTCCTGAGGAGCTCAAACTCGGGACACGAAAGTCCAAAAAACTTGATCACCCATTCATAACTAGGGCGCTGTCGCGCCCTAGGATTTTACTTTGTGGCAACCTGCTTAAAATGATATGCGAATATTGCATATTTGTCCGCTGGTAATCTACCCATTGGAATGGGACAACGTGGTTAGGCTTCGAACCTATATGGAGAAGCCACGTTGGCGGTTTTCTTGGAGCAAGCAAAGTTCTCCAGGTACTCGCCTTTGCCTGTGAGAGAGCCAAAAATTTTTAAAGACCCTTTTTAGGCGCCAAACAGCATATCTCTGGATGGCTGGTGGAAAAGGTGTGGCAGAATATCACTTGGCTGCTCTATACCTCCGAGGGCCCAATCATGGTTTTTTGTTAACCCAACCGCATCCCACTTTCATCATCGAGAAAGAAAATAATAAAACACCCCACTCTTGAATGCAGTGGTTGCGAAGCCAACCCGACCAGAGTACATTTGTTGATAATGAGTTGAAGTGTTACATAGTGATTATAAGACAAGGATCCTCATACTTGCTTTCATCCTCCTCTTCCTGCAGGTATTCGAGAAGCCAACTCCGTCAGACTTGGTCCCCTTCATAAAGCCCAACTACCGCCTAACCATCAGCTCCAACTACCACCTATGGTTCCAGCTACGCAGGCATGCTCCCTACTATGGGCTGGGATCCCTACTGCCAGCCGCTACCGCCGCAACTCTCGTCCTGTCCGCCTGGCTTCTGCCCCAGCAGCTTAGTCGAGGTTTGAGACTGGGACATACGCGTCCCAACCCCAGCACCCCATTCCAATGTTCACCTACCAACTCAGTTTTGGCAAATTTTCTGGTAAATTGTTAATCCAAAATGCTATCAAAACGATCAGCTGCCCAACTTTGGTCACAATTTAGTGACTGGTAGGGTGGGGTGGGTAAAACAAATCAGGTGCGAGGTGGCTTCGTATTTAAATATGGAGTGGGAGCTCAGCCTTTTGCTCTCTGCTTTCGAGAGAGACGATTATTGAATCTTCACACGCTCATCGCATTCACATCTGCAGGGCTTTGGCTGATACTCACCTCGTGCTGCTCCAATTTTTTGAGCTTCGAGAAAGCCAACGCTCCACTCAGCAGCGCCGGACTCCTAACAGGGCTGCTGGCTCTGATGCTCTTCAAAATCGGCAGCTCAGAACAATCGAATAGTGCAGCATGAAACGAAAAGAAAAACTCAAAATAACAAAATACATAGCTTGAAAAAGGCAGTACAAATAGCAGTGCAGGATGTCCATGGCGAATTGTCTGAGTCTGCTGAGTGCTCTTCTGCTGGCAGCACAGGCTTGCGAGAAACAGAAGAGACATGTAAAGAGCTCCTGCGCTTTATCCGTTGCAGCGCCAGGATCTCCATTATGTCTGAATTCCTCAAGGCATCAGCAACAGCTGCGAGAAATTTTGCTGAGTCAACAGTCGACAGCCTCCACAGCAACTGACCAGTCAGGACTCACCGAACACTGCTGTGCAAAAGGAAGAAATCAATGAAGGCTCAGTGAAGTGAGCGATTATGTCCTTGTACACCGCTGCGCCTCTCATTAGTCTTCTCTACGCTGTCTTTTTATTCTGCTGTGGTATAAAGGAAAGAACTATGCTTATTATATAAATTTTCCTCAACCTCTGTACAAAAAACATCATCAAAAATTCTTTCAACAATTCCCAAATCCATCACACTCAGCTCAAACCACCTCCCTCCAATTTAATCTCCCACAAAACCAACCCCACCAGCAGCCGAACTCAACAACTCCCTATAATCTTCTAAATCCACCAAACAATCAATATCTCACATAAACGAAAAGAAAACCAAAAAACAAAAACAAGCAAAAACAGACAAAAGCAGCAGATCCATCAATTCTACTCAATCTTCTCCACACACCAAAACAAGAACAAAAACCCCTTCCTTCACCCCAACTCCATTATCTAACCTTCAAAACACACCAAAACACAACACACACCCCACACAACACCACAAACCACCAACACCCAAAAAAAAACAAAACCAAAACAACCACACCCCCCCCAACCCACCCTACTCAAAAAAAAACACAAAAAAATCCCAACCCATGCCTTTTTATGTTAAAATTGGTATATCGCATTTGGTAAGAACTGATTATTTGAACAATTTTTTCAATATTATGAAGTAAATTTAAAGGTTGCTCTTTGACGCAAGCAGATGCCGACAAGCACAGATGCTCCCGAGCCCGGCCCCAACAACAACACCCCCCACCCAACCCCCCCTTTTTTTTCAGTGTGTCTTTTTATGCCAAGCATCCAATGTGCAGTATGGCAGACAAGAAAACAGATCGCGACACGTGGGGGAAAGGAGTATCAGAAAGTCAATTGCTTAAGGGCAGGGGGGTCTATTGCATGGAAGAGTTCTGCTGCTGCCCGCCGTGCCTTCTTCTCACTCGAGAGCTCTACCCTGGGCTCCGCTATCCCTACTCTGCCCCACGGGAGGCTATTCCACATTTGCCTAAGGCGGACAGGCTGAAGGCGATTTAGGCGCTCTCGGCTCGTATCTCCAATCTCTTTTAAGCGCCAGAATTGCAAGGGGGAAAGAGTAGCCATTTGCGATGTTTGGTGGGCGTGTCTTGTGAAGTGAGAGTGTTGAGGGATAGGAGGGGGTCCATCTTCCTCCTCGATCCAGTGCCCATAGGACCGCCCTTGAGCAAGGCACCGCCACATGAAGAGGAAAGCCTGCTCGAAAAGGAGAAGGTCGTAGGATGGAAGGGCAGCCCTTCGAAGGACGTCGTCCCTGTGCCCACTCCAGTCGCCAAGAGCTACCCTGGCCTGCCTTCCATAAAGGCTCCGCACTCTGGCAGCTACTGCTGCTGTGCCTGGGGGGCAGAAGGCAAGGGAATGTAGGAGCAGACCACCCACCTTCTGAATCAGGGCTAGGCGGACTGCTGCTGGGTGCGCTGCTAGGAGACGTTGTAGGGCAGCCTGTGTTCCTCGTGCAGCCCCGCAGGTCCTCCTCCAGTGTGGGCCAAAGCTGAGGTGAGGGTCGAGGAGAACGCCCAGGTACTTCATCACCTTCTCCTCCTCTACCTGGTGCTCGCCAAAGGTGAGTGGGATTGGAAGGTGGGAGTAGGTGGGATTGAGGCTGAAGATAAGGAGCTGGGTTTTTGTGGGATGGAGGTGAAGGCCTAGCCGTTGCAGGTGATCGCGGAGGAGGAGGAGATCTTCCTGGAGGAGCTGGACATCTGCCTCTTCAGAGATGGGTCGGAGGAGTAGAGTGTCGTCCGCGTATGCCTGGATGTGCGTCCCGCAGTTGAAGGGGAGGTGAAGAGCAGTGTCTGTCGTTGCTGTATACAGCGCTGGACCCAGACAGGATCCTTGTGGCACCCCTGAAGGAGCTTCCCGCCTTTTAGATTTTGCCTGGCCCACTTTCACCACAAAACTTCTCCCCTTTAGCCAGCTTGCTATCACATTTATGAGGGCAGGAGGGGCACCTCTACTACCGAGGCAGCTGACGATGGCAGAGTGTGTGAGGGAGTCGAAGGCGCGGGCCACGTCCACAGAGACAAAGGCAACCCGCACCCCTCTCTGGCTCTTTGCTGCCTCCAGGGCGGCATGCTGCAACCGAAGTAGTGCGTCACCACACCCGCTTTTGGCTTTGAAGCCAAACTGGTCAGCCGAGCTCTGCAGATAGGGCTTGAGCCTCTTTAGCATCAGTTTCTCCCAGGCCTTAGAGAGGGAAGGAAGGAGGCTGATTGGGCGGTAGTTTTCGGTGGAGGGGGCATTGGCCTTTTTTGGTATGGGGATTACCTCCGCCTCCTTCCACACTGCAGGAATGGACTGGTAGTAGAGGATAGAGTTGGCAAGGGAGGCAAGGGAGGTGGCGAGGTCAGCATGTACTCCACGAAGGAGGCGGGAAGGGATGCCTTCAGAGGGGGAGGCCTTATTGCCATTGAGGTGAGAAAGCACCTCCTGAGCCTCAGCCTTTGTGAAGAGGATGGGAGCATTGAGGGCAGAGGGTGGGCGTAGAGAGAGAACCTCCAGCTCTTCCTGGGTGGGGGCAGTGTGTTTGGAGGCGAAGACATCAGCCAGACCTTCAGCTTTCTCCTGCTCCCGAACCAGAACTCTGGAACCATGTTGCAGTGGTGGGAGGGGAGGATGGCTTCCTGAGGCGAGGCGGCGAGGAAGGGAGGCAAGCTGATGGTCTGCTTCAGCTGTCCGAATCGCCCGCCGGATGTACTCTTCCTTTGCCCTCTTGAGTGTGCCTCTCTTCACAGCTTTGGCGCGGAGATAGGCCCGTTTTTTCACCCCATTTTGGGGCTCTGCCTGGAATGCCTGCCAAGCTTTTGCCGCTTCCTCACTCCGCCTCAGGCACTCAGAGGTGATGTATGGTTTCCTTCTGGGTTTAGCTAGACGGGAAGGTGTGAAAGGAACGCCTGCTCTCAGGGCCTTCCAGAGGCGCGCCTCCAGAGAGGAGAGGATGTCGCTGGGGGAGTTGGTGTAGGGAGAGGGAAGGTAGTGCTCCAAGGCCCGAAACCCACCGTTCTCCTCATCCCACAGCAGTTTTTCCTTCACTCGCTCCCAGTTCACCTCTGCCCACCGCCACCTGCTGGGTAGCCACTTTCGAATAGGAGGAGGCATGGCAAGCGCAAGAGTGAAGTGGAGGCATGCGTGCGCTTCGGTTCCCTTTTCCAGGGGAGGGAGAAGAGTGAAGGGTGCGGTGAGCTCCAGGCCACGGGCCCAGGCCCAGTCAATCGCTCTGCGTCCTCGCGTTGGCTGCTCACTCCCTGGCAGCGGCTCCAGCCCAAAGCTCCTCAGCATTTCCTTCAGTTCTCCAGACTCATCCTCCTCTTTTTGACAGAGGTTGATGTCGCCAGCGACGACAAGGGGGTTGCCCCCAAAGCCTGATAGGAACCTGGCGGTGAGCAGGAGCCAATTGGAGGCACTTTCCACTGTGCGGTTGACGCTAGGTGGGCGGTAGATGGAGATGAAAGAGGTGGCGCCGATGGAGATACTGATCGCCTCCAGTTCCCCCTTCGCAGAGAGTGTTGCTGGCACCGATAATGTCTCCTTCACATACACCCCCACTCCTCCTCCACCTCCTCTGCACCTGTCCCGCCTTATTAGACGGTAGTCTGGAATCTCAACATCCATCGGGGCGGTTGACTTCCCTGTCTTAGTCTCTTGCATCAGAAGCACTTCAGCTGGCCGCTCTTGGAGGAGAATTTCGACTTCTGGCCGGCGGGTGAGGAGACCATTCAGGTTGGAGCAGATGACGCGGATGGGCAGGCTTGCAGGGCTAGGAGGGGGCGGGGTGTGGACTTGGGAAGGAGGGGCGGCGGGGCAGCCAGAGGAAGGGGGGGGCAGTCCCTGTGGGCTCAGAGCAGGCTGCTGTAGAGGACGAGTCGACCCTACATGGCTGCCCCTCGAAGGAGACTGACGAGGGGGCAAATTGGTGTTGCAGGAGAGTGGGGGGCGCGGTAAGGGCAACTGAGGCCGCAGGTCAGAGCCTGGTTTCAGGGCCATTAGCTGTGGCTCCCTTTGCGGACGAACCGTAGGGCGTACAGGCAATGTGCCAAGCCTGTCCCTCTCCTTCAGAGGCACCTTCCGCTGAGGGAAAAGAGGTTGAGGAGGATGTAGGAGGCATATGGGAGGAGTGGGGGAGGGCGTGGGTTGGAGAAGCTGGCGGGGGCGCTGTAGACGAGGCAGGGGGTGATGTTGAATGGGTCCAGACAGGCCTTTGGCAGTCCCAGACAGTGGAGGAAATAGAGCGGACCTTGAAGTGGCGGCGAGGAGGCATCTGGAGCAAGCAAAGGAACATTGGACAAAAATGTCACACGATTAAACCTAGCCGAAAACTGCGCCTAGTTCAGCTGGGAACCTTGCGATAGCCAAAAATGAAGCGACAAGGCCATAGCATAGGGAAGTAAAATATTTTCTAAAAAATCATTGTTGATCATCTACCTCATAGCTGATTGAATTTTGCTCAAACTTCGTTCCTCAAACTTGGACATTTGGCACGCCTATTGGTAAAAGAAAATGGAAGTAACCTGAGTTCGGCATAGGCTAGCGGCAGTGGAAGCCACTCGTTCCAGGCCCATTGTCTGCCACGGTTGTACCAGAACCCGAACTTTCGTACCCGAACTTTCGTACCCCGAACTTTCGTACCCAGAACTTTTCATACCCAAACTTTCGTACCCGAACATTTGTTATTTAAAATCTGTCAATAAACTTGTGTCCAAGAGTTTTGACACAATCGATTCTTCAAACTAGCCGAGGACAACTCTCAGTATCCAAAAACTAGATAAAATGACAGAAAAATGCACCAGAAAATCTTTTTTGTTGAAAAAAACCCAGCACTTTCACAAAACCCAGCTCACACATTTGCGAATTTTGAAGAATTTTTATCATTTTTTAGCATTGTTAGCATTGAAAAAAGATATTACCTTGTTAACAGGAAGAACAGACAATTTTGTGGGATTCAGACCAAATTAATGCTTGGGTACGAAAGTTCGGGTACGAATGTTCACGGGTACGAAAGTTCGGGGTACAAAAGTTCGGGCACGAAAGTTCGGGGTACGAAAGTTCGGGCACGAAAGTTCCTGGGTACGAAAGTTCGTGATACCGTCTGCCACATGTTCCGTAGGCCGTCTTGCAAGAACTCACCCACTGCTGAACCCTGCTGAAGAACAGCAGCAAGAAATTATTGATAACTATGTCTGATTATTGATAACAGTAGATGATTTTTACACCGCTTATGTCATCAGCACCGTTCCACCAGCTCACAGTTTCATGCCGTTCCAACTACCAAAGAATAAGCAGTAAGAGAAAATGGACAGAAATTTGACCCGCCACAAGGCCAGGCCTTACTCTAGGCAATCATCAAACTGCACAACGCACATCATTTACATCCGTCCTTGCCCAACTGGCTCCCTTATCGTCCAAAAACAACCCAGCCGAAAACAATTCCTACTGTGGCCAAAAGATTCCTACTAGGAGAAAAATTGTCAAAATTACTTGGCGTGTCGGTGCACAGCAATTCAAATGATGCAACGTGCTTGGATTTGCAAGGGATGCAAAGGGCAGACGCAAAGGCAGTTCAAATGTTCTGGCCACAGGGCGACTAGATGCAGGGCTTCAGGGGGTCGGAACACTCCCGGACTTTTTTTTCCCGGACTTTTTTTTGAATCGCTGTAGTAAGCTATACCTACTAGTTAGTCTATACCGAGTTCGTCATGCTACTAGCTAGTCTATACCGCTATATAGGGCGTAGCCAACACAAGAACTAAAAGGCTCGCGAGGGACAGAAAATTCCATTTCAAAAAAAGTCCGGGAAAAAAAAGTCCGGGAGTGTACTGGAGGGGGGCTTCAGATGCGAAGCCTCGCAGCTCTGCTACCAGCCGGCAAATGCCTGCAGACGATTACTGTTCGATGGGACTGCACTTGTTCCTACTTGGTGATGAGATGCTTCAGCAAACGTTTAGGCATACCAGTCTGCTTGCTCTTGGCAATATAGGTTTCTTAGCGTATGCTGATGAGAGTAAATGTATCCGAGGGAGAGACAAATCTGCGGCAGACTTTAGTTCCTAAATTATTTTGGTGCGGAACCGTTGGCAGTGATCTCGGCAATGCTGGGCTCTGGGCAGTAGTGATAGTTGTGATTCAAGCGGTCGCAGTTTTCCTCTTATTCGCTCACCTGTGGTGGTAGCGGTTACAGCACCATTGCAAACTGACTTTTTCCCTATGCTTCGGTTATTCCTCTGAATAAGGAGTACCAAGTAGATTAGAGGCGGAATCATTCCTCTGTCTATTGCATAGCCCTATGAAACATCGACAGGCTGAGTGGCCAAAAGCCTCGCAAGCTAGGGCACATATTGGAAGAGGCAAAAACCTTCGTGCGAAGAGCTGGAGGGCAGGAAAGGTGTGAGTGCGGGTATTCAGTTGTGGCTGCAAGGAAGTGGCTGGCTTCCCCGCCCGGTGGACTCCAGACTGAAGCAATCACTGCAGTTCAATTAGCTTCTTTCCACTCTTCAAGTCAATGTCTTTAGGACTGCCCTAATTCTGGCCATGCCTATACTGACTTAGACTTGCAGCTCTTTTGATATTTCATTGTGGCCAAGAGACTGGGAAATGATGAAGAGAATGAGGCATGACGAAGGCCAGCCCTTTGAAGCTTGCCAAATGCTCAGATTGCTTTCAGCACCAATTTATTTCATTTCTCTTCACATTTCACAAACATTTCTTTCTATTTTGTTTCTCATTCTGCTTGGAACCTAATTACCTATAGCTATCTCATAGTGAGAGTTGATCATAGTTGCGCAGAATGCACAGACATATGTACGAGAAAGTAGAAGCAATCATTTACGTTGGCCACAAATGCTGCTTAGTAACCAGCCTGAAACCTCAGCCATGGAAGTAGCAGGCCTGACCTGCAGAGAGAAAACCTTTGAGCCCCTGTTAGGGTGGTATGGTACAGGTGGCCAGGGCGCTGCGGATGAGGTGGAGGGTAAGTTGGAGGCGGACTTGGGAGTGGTGGGCGCTGGCAGGGTGAAGGAGGCTTGACCTCAGAGCGCCTTCCGACTCAGAGTGGTCGCCAGGCTCTCCACGGCAGATGCTAGCAAGGCTTCGGGGGGCTTGACCGGGCCTACCAGTTCTGCTATCGGCGACTCACGCTGCAAAGAATGTAGGCATTGAAGGAGGGGAGGAGGTTGAGGGATTGTTTGATGAGACTGGGCATGGAGTGCTGGTATTGGGCAGTTTGAGTGGGAAGGTGGAAGTGGGGTTGAAGGGAAAAAGGCGGTGACGAAAACCTAGAGAAGGACAAGGCCGACTTGGCCATAGTTTGCAATTCACTGCCGATTGCACTAGCAGATGGAAAGCTTGCATTAGCTCAGAAGTGTGGCGTTTCTTTGTGGCGTTTCTTTGTTCTTTGTGTGGCAGCTCCACCAGATGGTCTAGGTCAGGGCTGCGCATGTTCAGCGTCCCCGGCCCAGCCAGCTCCTTCGATTTGCAGTGGGAGCTCCAACCCCAGCTCGTTCAGCAGCTCCACCAGATGGTCTAGGTCAGGGCTGCGCATGTTCAGCGTCCCCGGCCCAGCCAGCTCCTTCGATTTGCAGTGGGAGCTCCAACCCCAGCTCGTTCAGCAGCTCCACCAGATGGTCTAGGTCAGGGCTGCGCATGTTCAGCGTCCCCGGCCCAGCCAGCTCCTTCGATTTGCAGTGGGAGCTCCAACCCCAGCTCGTTCAGCAGCTCCACCAGATGGTCTAGGTCAGGGCTGCGCATGTTCAGCGTCCCCGGCCCAGCCAGCTCCTTCGATTTGCAGTGGGAGCTCCAACCCCAGCTCGTTCAGCAGCTCCACCAGATGGTCTAGGTCAGGGCTGCGCATGTTCAGCGTCCCCGGCCCAGCCAGCTCCTTCGATTTGCAGTGGGAGCTCCAACCCCAGCTCGTTCAGCAGCTCCACCAGATGGTCTAGGTCAGGGCTGCGCATGTTCAGCGTCCCCGGCCCAGCCAGCTCCTTCGATTTGCAGTGGGAGCTCCAACCCCAGCTCGTTCAGCAGCTCCACCAGATGGTCTAGGTCAGGGCTGCGCATGTTCAGCGTCCCCGGCCCAGCCAGCTCCTTCGATTTGCAGTGGGAGCTCCAACCCCAGCTCGTTCAGCAGCTCCACCAGATGGTCTAGGTCAGGGCTGCGCATGTTCAGCGTCCCCGGCCCAGCCAGCTCCTTCGATTTGCAGTGGGAGCTCCAACCCCAGCTCGTTCAGCAGCTCCACCAGATGGTCTAGGTCAGGGCTGCGCATGTTCAGCGTCCCCGGCCCAGCCAGCTCCTTCGATTTGCAGTGGGAGCTCCAACCCCAGCTCGTTCAGCAGCTCCACCAGATGGTCTAGGTCAGGGCTGCGCATGTTCAGCGTCCCCGGCCCAGCCAGCTCCTTCGATTTGCAGTGGGAGCTCCAACCCCAGCTCGTTCAGCAGCTCCACCAGATGGTCTAGGTCAGGGCTGCGCATGTTCAGCGTCCCCGGCCCAGCCAGCTCCTTCGATTTGCAGTGGGAGCTCCAACCCCAGCTCGTTCAGCAGCTCCACCAGATGGTCTAGGTCAGGGCTGCGCATGTTCAGCGTCCCCGGCCCAGCCAGCTCCTTCGATTTGCAGTGGGAGCTCCAACCCCAGCTCGTTCAGCAGCTCCACCAGATGGTCTAGGTCAGGGCTGCGCATGTTCAGCGTCCCCGGCCCAGCCAGCTCCTTCGATTTGCAGTGGGAGCTCCAACCCCAGCTCGTTCAGCAGCTCCACCAGATGGTCTAGGTCAGGGCTGCGCATGTTCAGCGTCCCCGGCCCAGCCAGCTCCTTCGATTTGCAGTGGGAGCTCCAACCCCAGCTCGTTCAGCAGCTCCACCAGATGGTCTAGGTCAGGGCTGCGCATGTTCAGCGTCCCCGGCCCAGCCAGCTCCTTCGATTTGCAGTGGGAGCTCCAACCCCAGCTCGTTCAGCAGCTCCACCAGATGGTCTAGGTCAGGGCTGCGCATGTTCAGCGTCCCCGGCCCAGCCAGCTCCTTCGATTTGCAGTGGGAGCTCCAACCCCAGCTCGTTCAGCAGCTCCACCAGATGGTCTAGGTCAGGGCTGCGCATGTTCAGCGTCCCCGGCCCAGCCAGCTCCTTCGATTTGCAGTGGGAGCTCCAACCCCAGCTCGTTCAGCAGCTCCACCAGATGGTCTAGGTCAGGGCTGCGCATGTTCAGCGTCCCCGGCCCAGCCAGCTCCTTCGATTTGCAGTGGGAGCTCCAACCCCAGCTCGTTCAGCAGCTCCACCAGATGGTCTAGGTCAGGGCTGCGCATGTTCAGCGTCCCCGGCCCAGCCAGCTCCTTCGATTTGCAGTGGGAGCTCCAACCCCAGCTCGTTCAGCAGCTCCACCAGATGGTCTAGGTCAGGGCTGCGCATGTTCAGCGTCCCCGGCCCAGCCAGCTCCTTCGATTTGCAGTGGGAGCTCCAACCCCAGCTCGTTCAGCAGCTCCACCAGATGGTCTAGGTCAGGGCTGCGCATGTTCAGCGTCCCCGGCCCAGCCAGCTCCTTCGATTTGCAGTGGGAGCTCCAACCCCAGCTCGTTCAGCAGCTCCACCAGATGGTCTAGGTCAGGGCTGCGCATGTTCAGCGTCCCCGGCCCAGCCAGCTCCTTCGATTTGCAGTGGGAGCTCCAACCCCAGCTCGTTCAGCAGCTCCACCAGATGGTCTAGGTCAGGGCTGCGCATGTTCAGCGTCCCCGGCCCAGCCAGCTCCTTCGATTTGCAGTGGGAGCTCCAACCCCAGCTCGTTCAGCAGCTCCACCAGATGGTCTAGGTCAGGGCTGCGCATGTTCAGCGTCCCCGGCCCAGCCAGCTCCTTCGATTTGCAGTGGGAGCTCCAACCCCAGCTCGTTCAGCAGCTCCACCAGATGGTCTAGGTCAGGGCTGCGCATGTTCAGCGTCCCCGGCCCAGCCAGCTCCTTCGATTTGCAGTGGGAGCTCCAACCCCAGCTCGTTCAGCAGCTCCACCAGATGGTCTAGGTCAGGGCTGCGCATGTTCAGCGTCCCCGGCCCAGCCAGCTCCTTCGATTTGCAGTGGGAGCTCCAACCCCAGCTCGTTCAGCAGCTCCACCAGATGGTCTAGGTCAGGGCTGCGCATGTTCAGCGTCCCCGGCCCAGCCAGCTCCTTCGATTTGCAGTGGGAGCTCCAACCCCAGCTCGTTCAGCAGCTCCACCAGATGGTCTAGGTCAGGGCTGCAGTCACCGTGTTCAGCGTCCCCGGCCCAGCCAGCTCCTTCGATTTGCAGTGGGAGCTCCAACCCCAGCTCGTTCAGCAGCTCCACCAGATGGTCTAGGTCAGGGCTGCGCATGTTCAGCGTCCCCGGCCCAGCCAGCTCCTTCGATTTGCAGTGGGAGCTCCAACCCCAGCTCGTTCAGCAGCTCCACCAGATGGTCTAGGTCAGGGCTGCGCATGTTCAGCGTCCCCGGCCCAGCCAGCTCCTTCGATTTGCAGTGGGAGCTCCAACCCCAGCTCGTTCAGCAGCTCCACCAGATGGTCTAGGTCAGGGCTGCGCATGTTCAGCGTCCCCGGCCCAGCCAGCTCCTTCGATTTGCAGTGGGAGCTCCAACCCCAGCTCGTTCAGCAGCTCCACCAGATGGTCTAGGTCAGGGCTGCGCATGTTCAGCGTCCCCGGCCCAGCCAGCTCCTTCGATTTGCAGTGGGAGCTCCAACCCCAGCTCGTTCAGCAGCTCCACCAGATGGTCTAGGTCAGGGCTGCGCATGTTCAGCGTCCCCGGCCCAGCCAGCTCCTTCGATTTGCAGTGGGAGCTCCAACCCCAGCTCTTCAGCAGCCCACCATGCTAGGTCAGGGCTCCTGTTCAGCGTCCCCCGGCCCAGCCAGCTCCTTCGATTTGCAGTGGGAGCTCCAACCCCAGCTCGTTCAGCAGCTCCACCAGATGGTCTAGGTCAGGGCTGCGCATGTTCAGCGTCCCCGGCCCAGCCAGCTCCTTCGATTTGCAGTGGGAGCTCCAACCCCAGCTCGTTCAGCAGCTCCACCAGATGGTCTAGGTCAGGGCTGCGCATGTTCAGCGTCCCCGGCCCAGCCAGCTCCTTCGATTTGCAGTGGGAGCTCCAACCCCAGCTCGTTCAGCAGCTCCACCAGATGGTCTAGGTCAGGGCTGCGCATGTTCAGCGTCCCCGGCCCAGCCAGCTCCTTCGATTTGCAGTGGGAGCTCCAACCCCAGCTCGTTCAGCAGCTCCACCAGATGGTCTAGGTCAGGGCTGCGCATGTTCAGCGTCCCCGGCCCAGCCAGCTCCTTCGATTTGCAGTGGGAGCTCCAACCCCAGCTCGTTCAGCAGCTCCACCAGATGGTCTAGGTCAGGGCTGCGCATGTTCAGCGTCCCCGGCCCAGCCAGCTCCTTCGATTTGCAGTGGGAGCTCCAACCCCAGCTCGTTCAGCAGCTCCACCAGATGGTCTAGGTCAGGGCTGCGCATGTTCAGCGTCCCCGGCCCAGCCAGCTCCTTCGATTTGCAGTGGGAGCTCCAACCCCAGCTCGTTCAGCAGCTCCACCAGATGGTCTAGGTCAGGGCTGCGCATGTTCAGCGTCCCCGGCCCAGCCAGCTCCTTCGATTTGCAGTGGGAGCTCCAACCCCAGCTCGTTCAGCAGCTCCACCAGATGGTCTAGGTCAGGGCTGCGCATGTTCAGCGTCCCCGGCCCAGCCAGCTCCTTCGATTTGCAGTGGGAGCTCCAACCCCAGCTCGTTCAGCAGCTCCACCAGTACCCGTTTCAAATTCAAATGGCAAGTTTAGGGTAGAATGCTCCCATGGCCTTGTGGTAAGTCAGCCATGACTTCAAGGTCATGGTAGGGAGCGATTCAAATTGCTCTAGGCCAACCTACCCTGGATTCTTGGTCAAGGTAGGAAGGCTCCCATTCAAAATCCCGCCTTTTCCCTAAACAACCAAGGCAAGGAGGGAATTTTCGCGCATGTCTAGGCATTAGCCAAGGCTGTATTATTTCTCCAAAGAAGGACAGACAGAGGTGGGATATGGTTTGCTTTGGGGAAGCTGAGAATGTGTGGCTGGCTTCGGAGCTGGTGAATGCGAAGGAGCTGCTGAATGGCCGCAGCAACAACGCCGACAACAACTCCGCCAAGAAATCCTTCTGGGCCAACCTTGCCAACGATTTCAACTCCCAGTTCCCCTGGAATCGCCGAACTTCAGACCAAATCAGAGAACGGTTACCCTTCTTTTTTTAGCATTCTACAAATTAACTGATTGGGCTGCAGGGCCCACAAACTGAAGCAGTATGCTAAAAAAGAGGTGAGTCAGCAGCGGAAGGCGCGGGTGAAGACAGGCGGTGGACCAGCTCGAAAGCCCATGAAGGGCTATTTGCAAGTCATCGCGGATGCATATCAGGTCTTTCCTATTCTTTTTTAGCTGTCCTTTCTTTTCAAACTTGCTGCTGCAGGATGATCCGAGCTGGGCTGGCTGTGATCCGATGGAAACGGCGGCCTTTGCCCAGTCTTCCACCACCTCTACTCCTCCTCAGGCCCCCATTGCCCTCTCCTCTTCCCAGGCTTCCACTAGCCCCTCTACTCCTCTAGCGCCCATCACTCTCTCTCCTCCCAAACCTTCGCCTTCCACTTCGCCCCAGCAGGCTCCCATCGTTCTCAATCCTCCCAAACCTTCGCCTTCCACTTCGCCCCAGCAGGCTCCCATCGTCCTGCCATCATCTCAGCCCTTTCCTTCCACAGCTCTTTCCCAGTCCGAGGCTTCCACTGCACCCTCCTCTCCACCCTTGGCCTCTTTGCTCATCCAGCCCTCTCAGTCTCTACGCCCCCTCCAGCCCTCACCAAGCTGCCTCATGGAGCCGTCCACTTCATCCGCCTTCCTCAAACCTGCCAAGAAGGAATCTTCTGGTGCTCTAAATTTCTAGATTTCTCTCAGATTTCAAGATCTTTGTGGTTGACAGATGCGCGGAGCTCCTCCCAAAAGGCAAAGAAGGGTGAATCGTCGACATCGGAAGAGCGCATCCAGGCCAGCGTCTCTATTGCCAATCTCAGCTCCGCCCAAATTTCCCTCTCCAAGGCTCAGATTCGCGTCCTTGAGAAGAAGGAGGCCCTCATTGAGAAAAAAAGCCGATTGTTGGATGTACAGATTGAGCTCAATAGGGCTTCCCTAGAAATCAAAGCAAAGCATGAGAAAGTGCTGGACTTGAAAATCCTAAAGCTTGAGAAACAGAATGCCAGCTTAGATCGTCTCTTTCTCCGTGATGCCTAATCTGTTTCCTGGCTCTTGATCCGTTTTCTTTATTGCATATTTATTGCTACGAAGTCATTTTTTCTAGTCACTGTGATACTGCAGTTTATTCCTGCTTAGCCATTCCTGCTTAGCCATTCCTGCTTAGCCATTCTTGCTTAGCCATTGCTACTTAGCCTTTCCTGCTTAGCTTTTGCTCCTTAGACAACATAGCACTGGAAGTCTTGTCCAATTTGCGAGCAAAACTCAGTCAAAGTAATTGCGCACAACATAGTCCCGGAAGAGGCGGCCCTCATTACGCACATTCACGTCTTGGCCCTCCAGTGGCGCAATGGGCGCATACTCTAGTATCACTTGCTCATCATCAAATTGATCAGGCTGTGCAAGATCTTTGGCGATGTTGTGGAGAGCAAAGGCAGCAATGATGATCTTCTGTGCTTTCCACACATCCATCACTCGCAGCACTCCTCCCAGACCCGGAAAACGTCGCTTCCCTTGCCCAAAACAGTTTTCAATCTTCAATCACCAGCCCTCGTTTAGGTCTATGTTGTGGAAAGGATCCGAAACTGTTAACCTTCACTCGCCCCCTCCTCAGTGCACGGTTGAATCGTTGCTGGGCTCGATTTTCTGGACGAGTGAAAGGTGTGAGGAGCCAGCGTTTCCCGTTGCCGTATCCACTGTTGCCCAGTAAAATGCCATCATTCTCCCCATTCTTGAAGGCTTCGATGAAATTGGAAGCCTCAAATTAGAGGCATAGAAGTAGAAAACAATTGAGAAGGCAAAAAACCTGTAGTATGTGATAGTCATGGGCTCTACCAGGCCAGGTAGCGTTGAGGCTGAGTACTTTGTAGTTCTCGTTGCACACCGCCTGCACATTCAAGGACAGGTTTCCAGCCCGATCACGGAATTCCTCCATCTCCTGTCCGTTGACATTCAGCTGTATGTGAGTGCAATCGATACACCCAATCACACCTGCATAAATGTCTCTACTTTAAAGCAGAACTAGATACTGGCAAAATGAGCAAACCGGGAAGGCCATGGTCCTGGAAGAAGGAGCGCTTGGAGCGGCGTGCTTCAGCTGGGGTTGGCCAGCGAATGTAGTCGTCAGCTGCAGCAGCAATGGAGTCGAGCACACGCCAGACCGCCGCGTAGGCTGCTCCAGTAGACACCCCGCCCAAGTCCCCGTTGTGGATGTGGAAGACGTTGGAGGAGAGGAAGCGGAGGGCCAGCAGCATTTCTTGCTCAGGTGCCAGCTCTCGCGCCTGCCGCCCTGCTTTTGCCGGCACAAATCGTCTGGCCAGCTCTCGAACTGCTCCCCGATCAAACCTGGATGCAAACCATCAGGATAAACGCATGCCAAAGATATGAGTGAAAGAAAGTCGAAAAATCTACCTGAATCTCTGATAGAAATCGTGATCATTCAGATTTTCAAATGGATTCTGGCGAATGTGATGCTTGTACAGGCCCCTATGCCGAGCTTCTTCTTCCTCTTCCACTAACTCTCCCATTATATAAATGGGAATCATCTTCCGTTTTTAGAAAAGTGTGAGTTAGGTGCCAGGAGCCTAAAGGCTGCTTTTATCGTCATGAGAATCATGCCAGTCAAGCAAGCAACATAGATAATCAATAAAATATCACTGAAAAATCATAGAAAAGTCATGGTAGGCCGCTTGCTACCATGGGTCAAGCCAGGGTAGCAGTTCTGAGGCCGAGGGAGGCTACCAAGAAGTGAATTTGAATCGGTTCTAGGCCAATATCTCCCCCGGCCTCAAACTTGTAATGATAAAGCTCCCATCTACCACGAATTCAAGGCCCAATTTGAAACGGGTACAGGTGGTG
>JASANA010002837.1:0-30339 GCA_030248095.1 Ptycholaimellus sp. GST1_10
CATAGACTGTATATTGAGCTTCCATATCATAGACTGGGCAGGAACCCATTCAGTCAACATTTGGACTTGATGACGGTTGTCACCCTTGTTTACAATGTTAAAAGTTATTAAAGTTATTAACTAACGAAACATTGATTGTCTGAGTAATTGGGTTTCGTTGCTATAACATGTTGTTATTTGACCCGTTTTCATTAAACAAAGCATTTCTAATGCTTTCTGAGCTGTAGCATGTATATTAAACTTTAATTTAGTGAAACATTAGTTTTTGAGTAGTTTTGACTAGGGCCAATTTAAATCCAGGCGATTCCCTGGATCACAGCCATTTTTCTGGCATGTTTCTTGCAAAACAAACTGCGATTCTGAATGATTCAATTCGTTTGGATTTTTTTAAAAAAAGAGCACTGAAAACGGCCTTAAAATGACTGAGAATGAGCAGTTTATAAAAAGCAACTTTCAAACTTGTCATCCAACCGTCATCCGTGCCCCCCTTTCTTTAACCCCTTCCTGCCCACTCCATTATATGAAAGGTCAATATAGTCTCCATGTTTGCACCTTTTAAACACTAAACACACTTTGAACAAAATTGTCAGGTATGTTGAAGTAAAAGTGCATCTTTTTAGTAGGCGGCTTCGTAATACATTTCCTTGTCTTAGGACCACATTATCTTTCTCCTGAGTTTGCCGCAACTTTTCGAATTCGGCTGTGTAGTTTTACCGCGATTGGACAATTAGAATAAGCCAATATTGTTGTTAACAGGCAATAGCTGTTAAAAAGCTGCGAAAAAGAATGGAATAAACCGCAGCCTTGTCTACTTGCTAATTTGAAGGGCTTAGTTCAGCGATGCTGTGAAAAAACACAAGGTCAAAAAAGCTAATAATTATGGTCAGCCGGACAATATTATTCCTAATGGTGCAAGCCTCTTTAACAATGGGTAAATTTAACAATAATACTAGAAAGTTGGAATTTCTTCATTAGAAATTACATAGCCAGATCCGATCTCAGACCAACTAAATCACAGAAATACAAAATCTAGTAACAAGATAGCTATAGCGCTGTATTTCAGAATGTGCTAAATTTTTACAACAAACTATAAATTATAGCTGGCGCAGCCTTGGTTTTAAGAGTTAGGCTTCAGCTTTACGAATGCCAGTACCGGGCGGATGGTCAGAAATAGATGCGGCCGGAGCAGTAGGTCTGGTCGACAAATCCATGGACGTCATCAACTACGACATCCACGCCGACGAAAATGCTTTCTACAAAGTTTCCTCTCGCTTCACTTTTTGTCTTTTTCAGAGAAGCAGAGCGGGTGTTGCAGAAGCATTTTGTCGTGAAGGTCAGCTCACAGTTAGGAGGCGGACATATTCGTCAAGTGGACGTGATCGTTGGTAAAACTGACTGCCAACGACCCGGCAGTAAGAAAGAGGTTCCTGGTGTATTGCTCCCCATTCCCAACCTACTAGGTCAAATACTACTACATACCCACATGCAAGGGCGGATATAGAGTTTTGTTTCGGGGGGAGGGGGAAATGGGACAAAAATTCTCTCAATGACTGCCGAAAAATGCGCCGTATTCATCTGGGCAGCAATTCAACTGGACCCAAATGGACTTGCCACCAGTGCGAGTTCTCAACCAGCATCGCTTCAGAAGCTGCTCTTCACGCCGTCTCTCTTGACCATCCCCCGCTAGCTATGCATCTACCATCGGCTGCTTTAGCGCAGTTGCTGAAATCCCATGAGCAGCCAGAAAACCTTCAGCCACGCCGAATTGAGTCAGAAAAAGCCAAACTTCCCAAATCGGAAATATCCCAGGAAAATCAGCCGCTTGTTAAAGAAGAGGATTCTACAACTTGCCGCCGCTGCGCGACCCAGATTAACACATCAAACTCAAAGCAGTAAAAACAAGGTATTATCGGCTATCGCCAATAGATGCGCGGCCTTGTTCACCTTGTGACGCATTGAAATAAATAATAAGCAAGTCAGCTCAAGAAATACTACAATGATAAAGAAAAGTAAAATGCCATAAATTGGTCTAGGTCTATTTTGGGTTTCTGAGGCATTTAAATGATAAACAGCAATCTAAATAATAATCAATAATTAATACAAGTAAAATTTAAATTTTCGAAATATTTTCGAATTTCAAGGTCTCCATTTTTTTTTTGGTTCTTGACCATCCCCCGCTAGCTATGCATCTACCATTCGGTCTCCATTTTTTTTTCGAGGTTTTTTGACCATAAATCAAGAACCAAACAAAATGGCATCGATCCCACAAAAACGTCCCGAGCCACCACCCAGACGGACTTCCATGCAAAAAATCAGCCAATTTCATTGAAAAACCGAGGAGTACGGGCTCCGGAATCACAACCTCATATATATATATATATATATATATATATATATGCGGACAGACGGACGAAAAATGGGGTAACTGTATAAGCGGGCCTTGGCCGCCCGCCGCTCCGGGCAGGGCGCCAGGGCTCCTCCGGCCTCCGGGCACGGGTGCTACGGCCCCTACGCTTCGCCTAGCATGCTTCGCATGCTAGGCTACGCTCCGGGGCCTCCGCACCCATGCCCTCCAGCCTCCGGAGCTCTGACTGCCCTGCCCTCCGCGGCAGGCGGCCTGCGGCCGCGCAAAAATTTGATTGAAATATAAATACAAACATGTTTTAGCAGGATGAAAAACATGGAACAGCATGTGATCAGCTGCTTGAAGCTCCAGCCGTTCGCCTGCACCGCCTGTGGAAAACGACAAAGTCGAAAAGAAAACGTTTCGAGGCATCAAAAAGTAAAAGCTGAATGCAGGTTGGTCACTTATTTTCGATGTGAAATGTGAGATCTCATTTATGTTGGTTGGCTGTAAAAGCAGCGTGCCCAATCAGCGTATTTATTTCAGCGGAGGTTCGGTGAATGTTTTGAGCCGGGGTGAAAATGAACAACTCGTCCGCCAAGGATTTATCGATTGCTTTGGTTTTTATGCACAAAGGTGGAGCGGCCTGTAGAAAGTTAAACAATATAGTCGATAAATGAACATAGTATGATAAATACTAGCTATGATTAGCAGAATTAATTTTATCGAATATTTTAAGAATTTTGCATAAAATAATAGTACTGCTTGTTTTACTGATATTCCTAGTATGGCAGGCGCTTTTAGAGAAATGGTCTTCTCTAGCAAGAGCTTTTCTGAGGGATCAAAAACATATGACAATGATTTTCATGACAAGCAATCATGCGAAAACTCGATCACCCATTCATAATTAGGCAGCTGTCGCTAAAATCTTTAACATAACCATAATTTCTCCACAATTTTAACCACTAAAATGTACACAGCAATTCTCAAGCATAAAGGTACTATCACTCGAACAAAGCGCATCATTCAAATTTTAAAGCAGCAAATGATGCACTGCAATTCCTGCAAAGTCTTCGTTTCTGATCTCTCCTTACCCTATCATTTGAGCCGTGTTCATTTGGGCAGCAATGCAGCTGCACCCAAATGGACCTGTACTCAGTGTGACTTCATTACCAGCACCCCTTCTGAGACTGCTCTTCACGCCATCTTTCTAAATCACCCCTCAATGACACTTCATTTGCCTTCCAATGCTCTAATGCAGTGTCTGAAAGGCCAAGAACTGCCTTCCAGCCCTCATCAAGCTCCCATTGAATTAGGCGAGCATAAGCAACTCAAAGCAGAAGAGCCCACGGGAGACCTGCCCATCCTAAAACAAGAAGATTCTGCCACCTGTCGCCGTTGTTCCAGGCAGATTCACTGGACCCACTCAATGTGGTGAAATATTTAGTTTCATAAATTATACCACAACTTTGTTTAGCAGGATGAACCACATGGAGCAGCATGTCATCAACTGTTTGAGCATTCAGCCATACGCCTGCAGCATATGTGAAAAACGTCAGAGCCAAAAACGCAATGTCTATAGGCATCAGAAAACGAAAACTCAATGCAGGTCTGCTTTAGTTATCTAAATTTTATTCATTGGCTATATTGGCCGCATCACCAACCACTGATGTTTTCAGCGATGGTCACGTCAATGTTTGGAACTGAGCTGAAAACGAGCAACTCGTTCGCCAAGGATTTATTGACTGCTTTGATTTTTATGCTCAAAAGTGGAGTGGCCTATAGAAAATTATGATTAAGCATTCAACTCTGCCCGAATCATAATCCTCAATCATTTCTAGTTCATTTATTATCCAAATATTTACTTTAACTAACGAATAAACATTTTGGATACTACGAAAATCCAAAAAGAAATTAGCAAATTTTTATTTGTATTATGGTGCCTTATATGGTCCCCTCCCCTTAATTAGATTCTGTGTAAGAGAAACATGGGGAGTGGGGGCGGCCTTGCACTATCGTCGCTGATGCCGAAAACTTGCAAAACCTTTGCAAGTAGGCAAGCCCCAAAAACCGGCCTATCATCCCGAATCGGTCATGAAACGAAAAGCAAAAAGTTAGAAGATGATAAGAAAGTTGTGAACCAATTTTTTCGCATCACTTTAACCAATTGCGATTGCAATTGCAACCCTTTTCAACTTTCCAGTTTCAATGGTCCACTTGAGAAGCATCCCAAAGGGTTTGGGGCGGGGACCTGGTATCTTTATTGGCACTATACCCATATCACCTAATAGACTGGCAAGCTCTTACTCTTAAAAAACTGTTTAAAAATAAAATGTTATTTTCCCAACCAAAAATACATTGACCTTTTTAAGCGCAGGTTTTTTATCCCAAAACAACGTTGAAAATTTTTTGTATCGAAGTACCTCAAAAATATGAGTTTCACCACATTTTATCTAGGACTCTTCTTCATTTCATTTACTTTTGTGGAGATACAAGGATTCCGACACCGTTGTTTAAGGTTTTTTAAAAACCATTTTTAACATGACAACTTTATTCTATTGATTACGTCGGATTTGGCCTTTTCCATTCTAATGTCATCTAATTTTTTGTCTTAATTTTTTGTCATCTAATTTGAGAACAATGAGAGCCTTCGCTGGCTACTGGGTCTTCCGCGACGGGCAGGGCAGTCAGAGCTCCGCAATACTTCGCTGGAATTCCTGGAGCCTGGAGTGTTTGATAACAATGAGAGCCTTCGCTGGCTACTGGGTCTACCGCGACGGGCAGGGCAGTCAGAGCTCCGCAATACTTCGCTGGAATTCCTGGAGCCTGGAGTGTTTGAGAACAATGAGAGCCTTCGCTGGCTACTGGGTCTACCGCGACGGGCAGGGCAGTCAGAGCTCCGCAATACTTCGCTGGAATTCCTGGAGCCTGGAGTGTTTGAGAACAATGAGAGCCTTCGCTGGCTACTGGGTCTACCGCGACGGGCAGGGCAGTCAGAGCTCCGCAATACTTCGCTGGAATTCCTGGAGCCTGGAGTGTTTGAGAACAATGAGAGCCTTCGCTGGCTACTGGGTCTACCGCGACGGGCAGGGCAGTCAGAGCTCCGCAATACTTCGCTGGAATTCCTGGAGCCTGGAGTGTTTGAGAACAATGAGAGCCTTCGCTGGCTACTGGGTCTACCGCGACGGGCAGGGCAGTCAGAGCTCCGCAATACTTCGCTGGAATTCCTGGAGCCTGGAGTGTTTGAGAACAATGAGAGCCTTCGCTGGCTACTGGGTCTACCGCGACGGGCAGGGCAGTCAGAGCTCCGCAATACTTCGCTGGAATTCCTGGAGCCTGGAGTGTTTGAGAACAATGAGAGCCTTCGCTGGCTACTGGGTCTACCGCGACGGGCAGGGCAGTCAGAGCTCCGCAATACTTCGCTGGAATTCCTGGATCCTGGAGTGTTTGAGAACAATGAGAGCCTTCGCTGGCTACTGGGTCTACCGCGACGGGCAGGGCAGTCAGAGCTCCGCAATACTTCGCTGGAATTCCTGGAGCCTGGAGTGTTTGAGAACAATGAGAGCCTTCGCTGGCTACTGGGTCTACCGCGACGAGCAGGGCAGTCAGAGCTCCGCAATACTTCGCTGGAATTCCTGGAGCCTGGAGTGTTTGAGAACAATGAGAGCCTTCGCTGGCTACTGGGTCTACCGCGACGGGCAGGGCAGTCAGAGCTCCGCAATACTTCCTGGAATTCCTGGAGCCTGGAGTGTTTGAGAACAATGAGAGCCTTCGCTGGCTACTGGGTCTACCGCGACGGGCAGGGCAGTCAGAGCTCCGCAATACTTCGCTGGAATTCCTGGAGCCTGGAGTGTTTGAGAACAATGAGAGCCTTCGCTGGCTACTGGGTCTACCTCCCAAAATTTAACTAGATTCGACGATTCATTTCTCAACCATTTTAGTGTCAAGAGTGAAGCTACTTTGCATGAATGCTCTTTAATATGTGTGTGTCTAACCGTGGAATTTGAAAAGCAGAACAAACGGTACTAATCAACGTCGAGTCAAGTGAAAAAATGATATTTCATCATGATAAATTTATTTATTGCAACAATTTTTTTGAAGCGAATGACAGCATGAAAAATTCACCCATTAAATAAAAACGTCAATCAATGAAGCATCTTTTTGCACCTTTTAAACACTAAACACACTTTGAACAAAATTGTTAGGTCTGTTGAAGTAAAAGTGCATCTTTTTAGTAGCCGGCTTCGTAATACATTTCCTTGTATTAGGATCACATTATCTTTCTCCTGAGTTTGCCGCAACTTTTCGAATTCGGCTGTGTAGTTTTACCGCGATTGGACAATTAGAATAAGCCAATATTGTTGTTAACAGGCAATAGCTGTTAAAAAGCTGCGAAAAAGAATGGAATACACCGCAGCCTTGTCTACTTGCTAATTTGAAGGGCTTAGTTCAGCGATACAGTGAAAAAACACAAGGTCAAAAAAGCTAATAATTATGGTCAGCCGGACAATATGATTCCTAATGGTGCAAGCCTCTTTAACAATGGGTAAATTTAACAATAATACTAGAAAGTTGGAACGTCTTCATTAGAAATTACATAGCCAGATCCGATCTCGGACCAACTAAATCACAGAAATACAAAATCTAGTAACAAGATAGCGATAGCGCTGTATTTCAGAATGTGCTAAATTTCTACAACAAACTATAAATTATACCTGGCGCAGCCTTGGTGTTAAGAGTTAGGCTTCAGCTTTACGAATGCCAGTACCGGGCGGATGGTCAGAACTAGATGCGGACGGAGCAAATTAAAATATGGAAATATAGGAATGGGTATGGAATTGACAAAGTCCCGCAGTTAAAGCGTTTAAGGCTGCATTTGCATGCGTCTTCTTCCTGTGATAAGGAGCATCTTTCATCTATTTGGTGCGTTTGATGTTTAAAACGAGGACGAAAGCAACACGGCAGATGCGTAATTCTAGCCTCACTATCTTTGAAAAGCGGACTAATCATGTTGTTTTGAGAAAGTTATTGCGCTGGAAAACCTTTCCTTTTGAACTCGAGAATCAAATAGTTTGTATTACAATTCAATTCAAAAGTCCATTTATCAAACGAGTCAATTAAAATTTTCTTAGGAAAAGCTTGACCCTGAGAATACTTCCCTTTCAGGTAAAGAAATTAATGCTTTCCATAATAATAGGGCGAATTCAATGTGAATTCAGCTCAACTTTATAAAACAAGCGTTTCAAATGACCAAGCATTCATCCTAAAGCAAAAATGGGCGCCGTGTTGAAACTTCTCTTAACCGTCGTTCTGATCAGTCTTCTTTCCCCAGCTTCGGCCCGTCATCCACTCGCAAAGTTCATCAACTGGAGTTTATCTTTCAAATCATTTGATAGAGCTGGAAAATATGAGGGTCGTTTTGAGATAAAGTTACATGCAAGGATAAAATTCCATTCTGCCGCATCATCGCGAAGGCCGCGAACCCGGCTTTTAAGCAGTGGGTGTGTTATAAACCTGAGGCAATTTTGACTTCGGAACTGTGCCCAGTCACTTGCGGGCTTTGCTGAGTCTTGGCTGTTCTTGAAATCTTTTTTGTCAATCGATAAATAGTTTGGGCAGTTCGCGCAGGGATAGAGCACAACTCAACTTTTTTCGTTTGAAGGTAGTGAAGCGTTTTTTCTACTCCACCCTGCGCCAAGGGATTTGTTCTACTAATGAGGATGTTGGGCCTGCGCTTCATGTGCTTTCAGAACAAGAAAACCACCGGCAGCAGATTAGAACACTTCTTTTACTACATGAATGGAGCTCCGATGATAATATACTAGGCCACCTATGATATCTAGACCTGTTCATTGGAAATATATAGTCAGATAGAAAATATATAACTCCTACGATGCGCCTCCTTACCATATATATTAGTTTAAACAAAAACGACACAACGAATAAATAGTTTCCTCGTTTTATCAATGAAATAAACCATGTCTTAACGAACAAGCTTGCACTATAACAACCCATAAAATCACTCCAACTATCCCCCCCTCATGAGGTGCCTGTCCCCCTCAAGTTTTTACCCCCCCCCCCTCAAGGATTTTACCCCCCCCCTCATGGGTTTTACCCACCCCTCATGGATCGTTAGCTTAGGATTAGCCTTGGACTTGGGCTTAGACTTGGGAATCGTAGTCATGAGGCATGAGGGGTGGATAATTGGAGTCGAATATCATGAGGGGTGGATAATTGGAGTCATGAGGGGGGGATAATTGGAGTCGTAGTTGTAGCGATTACAACGATTCCATACTCAAGACAGATTTGAACGAATCCATGAGGGGAGGATAAAGACTTGAGGGGAGGGTAAAGACTTGAGGGGTGGGTAAAGACTTGAGGGGGGGTAGAAACTTGAGGGGGGGGTAGAAACCTTGAGGGGGGGGGGGGGGTAAAACCCATGAGGGGGGGGGGGGGGTAAAAACCTTGAGGGGGGGGGGGGGGGGAAGTTGGATTGAGCCAAAGTTTGTTCCATAAAGTACAAACACACATTTATAGTTGTTTCGACATATAATTTGGGCTAAATTATTGAGAGTTTTACTGAAAAGGTCAAGTTTCTCAGAAAAACCATTTTCACCCCTTTCCTGTATTTTGGCACTGCCGAAATCGGACTGCCGCGAAGTGTTTCAGCATGTTATAACATAAGAGTGTTACAGCATAAATGGTACCAACGCCAAAGCGAAATTGAAGCTCTTTTCTGCTTTAAAACCCCACTATCCCGAGTAAAAAGATAATGAAATACATCCGATATTAATGGAATCCGCTTCTTTGACAATTGCAGTTTGTTTTGGCGCGCAGTTCCAGATCTCTTTTCAGAGCGCACCAAAATAAACTGCAATTGTCAAAGAAGCAAATTCCATTAATATCGGATATATTTCTTTCTTTTTACCCGGGATAGTGGGATTTTAACGCCACCGACGTGCTCAACTTTGCCAGCCTGATGCACCCAGTTCTCTGTTGGCCTTTTTTATTTTTTATTTATCTGCACGAGCAGTTCAAGCTGTAGGGCATCGTTATCACAGTGGTCGGGAAAGCAGGGGAGAGGGGGTAGAATCACGAGAGGAGGCTGAGGATTTGGAGGGCTGGGAGGGGATGTTTGGAGTAGAGCTTCTTCTGCTCTTCCCTTGGCCTGCTGAAGCCCGATTTGCCCCAAGGCAGATGCTGTATGCCTGCCTGCGCCATAGAAAGTCAGGATTGAAATCGACCACTCGGTTCACTGAGGATTGAAATCTACCACTCGCCGGGGAAATGGTTCATGTCTGTCGGCAAGGGAAAGGAGTCATTTTTGGCCACTAACTTCTGCAGCTTTAGGATTGCAGAAAATGCTCTTCAACCCTATTTTAGCTCAATCTTTATGAATTAATAAATTAAGGATTCTGGATTTGAATCTCTCTTTCTCCTATAAAACCAGAAAAAGCCCGAAAATCCGCTGAAACACCAGTGCAAAAAGAACACAGCCAAAAGGCAATCATTTAAAAAGTGAGCACAATCACTCGGAGAAAAGCATCACATGAACACGCTGGAGATCAGACCGGATAGACTCTCGCCGTTGTGCGTACGGCGAATGGTCTCCGCCAGGATCATGCTCACATCGATCACCTACAATTTTTCATTTAAACATCTTCTATTTCTTTTATTATTGATGCAAGATGAGTGTAATTTTAGATAACTTTGAAACTTTAGAAATTTTTATTTTTACGCCCACCAAGAGCCAGAATCAAAAGGCAGGTAGTAGAAGGTGATACTTGCAGGTGGGTGCATTGTCGCATGTTGTCGTCCTGAGGTATGGTATTGGTGACGGCAATGGCTTCCAAGACGGAGTTGTTGAGGCGGGAGATGGCGGGCCCCGAGAAAATGCCATGAATGCAGATCGCGTACACCTTCAAGCAGCGCAGAATTCTTTTCAGGCTCTAGCTCTGGAGTTGATTTAGTTTGGAACTCATTTTGATTTCTACTTGATGCTCGGGAGACATTTATAAAATGTCCCATAACCAATGTGTCATTATTTTTTGATGTCTACTCGACGTTTGGAAGACATTTATAAAACGTGCCATAACCGATGCAATTCTTTTTGTCCACTAAATTCGCTGCCTAATTTGAAGAGATAGAAGAGTTGGGGAGTGCTAAAAAAAACCTTGTGAGCCCCAGCCTCGACGAGTTTCTCGGCGGCTAGACAGATGGTGCTGCAGGTGTCCGCCAAGTCGTCGACGAGGATGACGATCTTGTCCTTCACCTCCCCCACCAACACCATCGACTCCATCCCGCCAGCCTTCTTGCGCCCCTCAAGAAGGTTCCTGACTGCTGCACTTTACGAGAATCATTCTTCAACAATCGTAAGAGGACATTCTTAGAATTCTTTGCACAGGAAATTAGAGTTTTTAAAATAATTTTTGGCCGAGGTAAGAGGCTGGGTAAATTTAGCTAAATTTTTGACAAAGGCAAGAGGCTGGGTAAATTTCGATAAACAAAGTTGCAGAGAAACAAAGTTGCGACAGTCCAAGGCCTTTCTACAAGGTCATTCGGAAAGCGCAGACAGGAGGTCTGATGGCCAACTGACCTGGTGGATGAGAGCAAAGTCGAGGCTGAGGCGGTCGGCGATGGAGGTGACGCGTTTGGCACCGCCAGCGTCCGGACTGACCACGCAGGCCTTCTGCCAGTTCGGGATGTGCTCCTTGATGTATTTCAGGATCGCGGGCTCCGCAAACAGGTTGTCCAAGGGGATGTCGAAGAAGCCCTCAAAAGCAATGCCTTGCCTAGGATAGTATTTGATGATGGTCATAAATTGGAAATATTTTTTTGATGGTCATAAAACTTCGTAATTCTAAATCTTTATTTTGTAAAGTGTCCATATAATTGAGTAGCATGCTTGTGTAAAAATCATGGAGGTGGATTTGTTATTATTATTATAATGGAGGGATCGCTCTTTAACATGGGGACGGGGGCCAGAACAGTAATTAGAAAAAGTTATAACACAGGGGTCGAAAGTTGCTTTTTGTAAACGGCTGCTGTGGGTCATAGGAAGCACCTACAGAGACATTTTTGGGCTTAAAAAATTGCGGACGAATTGAATTGTACAGCTTTGAAGTCCTTTTTGAGAATAAACAGCTCTGTAATTAGCTATAGTTCCAAATGTGGCCCGGCATCAAATATTACGATTTCAGTTGGATTAACACCTACTCAAGTACCTGATGTTTCTTTCAAATATAACTTATGGAGGGTCAGAAACCATTTAATTTTGCATTTGACACTGTAAATTATATGGTAATGGAGTTACTCCTTGAGCATTGTTGCTGTATTCTTCTCGCTGGTGCAACAATCTTGGAGTCAAATTCAAATTCGCGCATTATGAGTGGCCCTAAAGCAAGAGCCTTCCCTGCATTATTGCAGGCATGAAAAAAAGATTCGAAGAGCTGAGTGGGTAGAGAAATGGAGGGTGTGGCTTGGTGTGAGGTATGTGATGGGGCCATCAGACAAGGCACCGGGCGAGGACGATCGGCAGCCATTACTTGTTCGGTGCGGCCAGGCTGTGGGCAGTCCTACCACGTGGACTGCCTTGGCATATCCAGAGAAGACTACCGACGGATGTCCAGAAACCGTCTGACAGACGCCTACACCTGCCCCAGCTGCACCGCTGTGCCTCAGCTTCTTGACCCGCCTCAGTCCTTCCCAGAACCTTTTTCATTTTTCTTCATTTTCCTTCTTCCTTCACTGATAAAAGGCCAATTATGTTTGTGGCTTCAAAGGCCCGGCCCTAGATGCAAAGGGGTGTGGCGGCGCGTGTAGCTCAGTGGTTAGAGCACTCCCACGGTACGGGAGGGGTCGCGGGTTCGACCCCCGTCGCGCGCACTCTTTTGCATCTCTTTCCACCCTGCTTTTCAGACCTCGTGGTCCAAAGGTCCAAAGTCCTGCGAACATGGCGAGCGTGACAGGACACGAGAGTCTGAGGGTCTCGGAGGGTGGAAAGTCAGGGCCGGGCTGGCGAAAAAAGGGCATGTTTGTGGCTTCAAAGGCCCGGCCCTAGATGCAAAGGGGTGTGGCGGCGCGTGTAGCTCAGTGGTTAGAGCACTCCCACGGTACGGGAGGGGTCGCGGGTTCGACCCCCGTCGCGCGCACTCTTTTGCATCTCTTTCCACCCTGCTTTTCAGACCTCGTGGTCCAAAGGTCCAAAGTCCTGCGAACAATTACCCCCTCCTTTATTACTAATGAAATCTACTCACTTGTGCCATGTTACAAAGATTAGTTGGGATCGGTCAATTTTGTAACTATTACAGTGGATTAATTACTGTTCAGGATTAATACACAGCAGTATATAGAGCGATTCCTCGATAATTAGGTGGATGGACAGATCTTTCTCGATGTAAAAATTAAGTTAAGGATAACGATTTGCAACAGCAATCGCATTCATCAACTTATTCAATTTATTCTAAGTTATAAATGGCCTGAGCGAAACATCGGCCATGTGAGTAAACAATGCAAGCAATTCATCAAGATACTAGCAACCTTCAGTCTAGCACCTATTCCTTCTCCTCGGTGACCCTAAATCTGGAAGAAGAAGCCTTCAAAAGCAATGCAACATTCTTTTCGATCGTCATCTGAGAAATGTCTGCTCTGTTATGCGTTTATAAATGATTCAAGATCAAAAATGGCCAAATGATCCCAATACATATTAGATTTTTAATTTATTTAAAAAATAAATGGCCTAAGCGAAACATCAGCATTGTGAGTGAGCAATGCCAGCACTTCAGTCGAACACCTCTTCTCCTTGGTTAGTGTACCTGTATCTGGGATGCGTGTAGGTCCATGGTGATGATGTGGTCGGCCCCGGCGATGGTGAGCATGTTGGCGATGAGCTTCGCAGAGATTGCGGCCCGGCTCTGGCAATCCCAACCTTTCAACCTCCTCAAACAGGGTGGCAGAGGCAGGGAGAACCTTATCCTTCCTGTCCTGACGGGCGTAGGGGAAGCAGGGGAGGACGGCGGTGATGCGCTGGGCGGAGGCCGTCTTGCAGGCATTGATGATGATCAGCAGCTCCATCACCTGGTCGTTCAACTCCCCGCAGCCGCTCTGCACGATGTACACGTCCTCCTCGCGCACACTTTCCCCGATCTCCACGCTGCACAGAAGGGAGCTATAGATGAGGGTTGAGAAGATAGGCATAGGAGTGAAGATGGGGGTGAGGAGGGGAGGAGAGGAAGTAAAAGAGGACCAGCTCTCTCCGTTGGTGAACTTCTTGGAGACGACGGTGCCTGGGGCGATGTGAAGGCGGGCTGCGATCTGACGGGTCAGCTCCTTGTTCGAACTCCCACTGAACACTTTGATGTGACGCATTCTGTACAGTAGCTGATCTACAAAACCGCTCTTTCTAAGCGAAGGCAAAATGAATGTTGGCCAATTTCAGATCGGATGATTTTTGCTGAAATAGGCCCTGTTTATAGCCCTTTATAGCGATATTTTATACAGTAGAGCAATGCAAAGTCCTCAGTCTCTTGTGGAGGCAAAATTAATTCACGAAGGTTTCGGCAGGAAAATAGAATTTAAAAAAAACCAACCTGTCTCAGAGTCGGCGCAAAACTCAATGACTCTCGGCTGAATCCGCACGAGCAGCTTGAGCACAAGGACTGGCAAACCATCGTATAATCAGGACACCCAGACAGGACAAAAAAGCTTTGATACTTTACAGCAGCTGATTTACTGCTGAGGTGAGAAGAATTGAGACCATAGCAGCGAACTATTTACTCTCACGCATCCCTTGAGTCAAGGCACGCACAGGACAAAAAGGTGCTGGACAAAGTCACCAAAAAGTCAGAAAAGCTCTGCTGGAATCACCGGTTTAAAATCGTTATTTCAAAGAAGCCTAAGATTTCAATGGCCTGCTTCAAGGAGACAGAAATATTGCCATTATTCTGACAAAAAAACTGCTTATAGCGCGTTACCCAGGGCAGTACAGCTGAGCGCTCTCATTTTGACGGTCTTGTAGGTTTTCACAAAGTTGGGCATGAACTGACGAGAAGCATTCCAAAGCCATTCATGAGGCAATCAAACGCGAAAGGGTGGTGAAGCAGCGAAAAGAAACATGTGATGTAAGAATGGGCTGACGCCTAGTTTCCCCCCCTAATCAAAGTTCCCCCCCCCCCATGGAGGGTTACCGGCCAACCAAGGGGGGGACCCCCCCCCCCATGAAAGTTTCCCCCCCCCATGAAGTTTCCCCCCCCTCAAGATTTTACCTACCACACACACCCTGCGCTAACTCGTCCCCTAGTTGATATGGCTCAGCAGTAAAACGTGTTGAAAATAGGTGAAATTGTGTCTTGGGGGGGGGGGGGGAAACTAGGCGTCGAAACTCTTGGGGGGGGGGGGGGGGGGGAAACTAGTCCTCGATTTCGACGACTAGTTTCCCCCCCCCCCAAGACACAATTTCACCTATTTTCCATGCTAAACAGGGAAATTTGTGCCTTGGGGGGGGGGGCACACTAGTCGTCGAAATCGAGGACTAGTTTCCCCCCCCCCAGGAGTTTCGACGACTAGGTCCCCCCCCCCCCAAGACAAAAATTTCCTTGTTTAGACTGCCGTATCAACTATGGGCTGCATTAGCGCAGGGTGTGTGGGTATAGGTAAAATCTTGGGGGGGGAAACTTTGATTAGGGGGGGAAACTTTCTTGGGGGGGGGGGGAAACCGCTAGGGGGGGGGGATAATCCGATGGGGGGGGGAAACTAGGTGTCAGCCTAAGAATGACAGTCCGGGCTCAGATGAAATTTCTAACAAGTAGAGCATATCAAGAGACCATAGTACACTCCCATTGGAGCTGGCAACAAGCGGAGAAGAGCCTACTAAAGTGGGGGCTGTCAATGGACATCAGGATCCTCACTCCAGAGTCACCGTAGAAGGCTTGGCTGAGGTTGGAACTCTCCTTGGTCTCCGTCGTCAGCGGCGTCGCTGGCTTCTCCGCCTACGGGGACAGGTTCATCGTTGGCGTTATCTCTGTCGGCTTCTCTCTTCCACGCCCTCCGCCCCTTGCCTACAATGGCAGGCATCTTTTTGCTTGCTCCGATTCGCAAAGAAATACACCCTGCCTGCCTTTAAAATGCGGAGGTAGGACTTGAACCTATGTGTTTGAGCAGCCAAGGTTTCACAAATCAATGGGGTAAACTTAGAAGTCTCAAGAACACAATCGTTGAATCGTGTGCTTCTAATATGGACAGAGCGCTGGGTTTTTTGCGGGTAGACAGGGCAGGGAAGCCCCTACTCCTGGTAGGCATGCGCCCGACGAACTAGATTAATTCAAAAAAGTACTATTTTTAGAAAAGTCCGGGAAAGGAAAGAATGAAAGGAAATAGGGACTTGAGCGATTCCTAGAGCCTGGACTTGGGAAGGAAAGAATGAAAGAAATAGGATGCATAGGCATGTGGATAATTTTGAAATGGGATGATTTTATCGCAAATTTGTCAGGAGTGAAGAGAAAAGTGAAAGAGCGGGAGCAGGAGAAGCAAGAACCAATTAAGAATTGCGAAACTGGTAAGAAGCAATTGACAAAAATAAAGGGCCCTGGGCAGTGGAGGAGGAAAAAATAACTCTTGGTCGACGAGGAGGAGGCGGAAGATGCGGCTGGGGAGCTGCCGTAGGTCGGTTGGAGAGTTGAGGAGGAGGTCGGCTGTGAAGGCCCGAGCCTCCTACACAATTTTGCTTGTAGATCTAGCTCAAATGAAGTAAATGCCATCATGGACTTATCAAAAGATGTTAGAATACAGTTTTAGAAATTGAAACAACAAAACATCAGACGGTCGGGTGGAAAGAAACCTGCCAAGGAAGCACTGAGGGCGAGGGGCTCTGCTTAGTTGACGACCACCTTGACCCCCTCTGTGCTCAGCGCCGCTCCACTCCGCCGGTACCAGCGGCAGCCCATCACCTCCGATACTCGCTACCTCAATCAAACCAAGCCTTTGGGCTGACTTTGAGGAAGCATGAAGAGGACGGAGGAGGAAAAAGGGGGGAGAATCAAGTAGAAAAGAGGCAAGGATAGGAAGAATAGAAAAAGGAGGGGAGGGAAGAGGACAAACGGGTCTTTGGAGTTTAGGTCGGCAAAGCAGAAGGTGACGTCGAGGGTGAGACGGCTGAGGTCCCTGCCCACCAGCTTGAACTCGGCCAGTATGTTGATGTCCCGGTCCAGGAGCTGCTTCCAACGATTGTGGGGGCCGGAGGAGCTTCGAGTTACTACCTACAGATTAATCAGGCACTGAGTCTTTGTGGAATGGAAGGCTGGAGGAAAATAGATTACAAAATCGGCTGCAGAAGAATTGCGTTTTGTGCTGGCAGTGCTTTGCTGCAAGAAGTTTTGTGCGGGAAATCAAAACAAATGCATTGTCGCGCAATTGCCTGCCGGCAGGAAAACGACTATAATCTCTTGCGCGAAAGAATTTTTATTCTAAACTGAATGCCAATAAGCTTTTGGGTTTCAAAATTGAGCAAATTAAGCAATTCTAAGTTTTCGGCAAAAATTTAGTTGTTATTTTATCTGCAACTTATTAACCCATCCCATATATCCCATAATGAACAACTCCAAAGCTGCCAGGAATCGTCAACATTGCCTCAGCAACTAACTCAGGGCCGTCCATTAGAAAAATTCTCAAAAAAGGCAACTGTCGAAAGTAAATCGCAGATAGAGTGAGAGGGCGGGACGGCGGGCTCCTTTGTCCTCCCATCCTGCCCAGCCCAATCGGCCACTTTACAAATGGACCACCGATCGCTGCTCTGGAGCCTTCTTCCACCAGCTCTTGCCCAACAACAGCACCCAGGATATTCCTGCACTTAGAAATCATACTCCGTTCGATTTTGGCTCTTTTCACAAGCTTCCAGTTTCCTCTACCACGAAAGCTTCTCATTCAATACCATTCCCGTCATCCCAATCCAAGAACAGTTCATCTCCTCCAATCAACTAAAGAACCCAGTCCAACAAAAGAGGCTCGAATGAAGGCAGTGTGCAGTTCCCGGCGGAAATGCAGCTCGCCTTTTGAAAGGCTGCCTCAGCAGTTTGTTGTCGGTTGGCTTGCCTTTTAGTTGAAGTTGCTTTTCCGTCAAAATTTGTTTTAATATTTTGATGTGCAGTATTTTTAATTATGGTAGAAAGGGATTTTGAATCCAGTTTTAGTTTTGATTTACATAAAACCTGCATTTAGAAGAAAATAAACTAGCTTGTAGCGAAGCGATTGGAAAAATCTAAATACATTTGTTTTGGAACAGTTGCGGGATGAAGGTTCGTAATAGAAGATAAAAGGGCAACACGGAGCTGTACAAAAGGGGGGGGGCACGAACTCCTATATACCCACACGTTATAACTAGGAATGCGAAACTAATTGAATATTTAAACATATAAACTGCAGTTGTGAGGCATAAAAATCTGTTTTGTGAGGCATAAAAATCGTCTTTGCGAGGCATGGAGATCAGAAACAGGCTTAACAGTGTCCTACCTTTTATGGTATGCAATATTTAAAAATCGCTAGATGAAGAATTTTTTCGTTTCCTCCTCACGAGCATCTTCACAAACCGCTAAATTTCAGGAAAACAAGTAGTTAGCAGCAAGTTGGCTTCTTTGTTGTCTGTGTAGCAATCAACAAAATCCTCCATCTGCAAAAATTGGAAATTTTCAAAAAAGAAATGATCGAAGTTAGGCAGTACCCAGTGACGATTCTTCTCCGCAGCACTTCGATAGCCCAGATGGCGTCTTCTATGCAGACGAACCAGACTGAGCACATCATCCGTTAGCCGGAACTCCAGGCCACAGACCTTGCAGACCAGTGCAGCTGTATCTGCTGGCATATGCTGCCGCCAAACATGGTCCTTGGCCCCCGTCAGCCAGACTTTTCTTTCACACAGCCCACACTCCACCAGCCGCTGCTCCTTGCTCTCAGACGGCTGCAACATCAATCAATGAAAAAAATCAATCAATCAAAACATATGTTTCATGCGTCCATAGTGGAATAAGCCGGGCTTAGAAGAACAGAGACAATGTCCTTGATGGTGTGGCCGAAGATCGGTGTGTCCTCGGCCTGGTAGACGGGGAGGAGGCGAGCGCGGTGTTGCGCGGTTTGAGTGTAAAGGTTCTTGGCCTCGCGACTGAGCTGGCTGTACTCCGCAGGGGAGAGACTGTGATGCTGGAGGAAGGCCAGGGCACTGGGGAGCTGGAAGCAGTCCGCTCTGGCTTTCATCATCGCCTCCGTGGCCCAGTGATAGGCAAAGACCTCCTCCAGTTCGCCCTAGCAGACCAGTTTTTCAGTCATACTAGGCAGAGCAGCAAAGAAGCAGAAAGAGAGCAGGAGGCACCTGGCTGGAAGGATGAGTGTGGCCCCACTTAAATTTTTTGCGCGGCCGAAGGCCGCCTGCCGCGGAGGGCAGGGCAGTCAGAGCTCCGTAGGCCGG
Organism: Ptycholaimellus sp. GST1_10; assembly: GCA_030248095.1. Lineage (NCBI taxonomy): Eukaryota > Metazoa > Nematoda > Chromadorea > Chromadorida > Chromadoridae > Ptycholaimellus > Ptycholaimellus sp. GST1_10. The sequence continues at coordinate 18,795 of JASANA010002837.1, forward strand.
AGGGCATGGGTGCGGAGGCCCCGGAGCGTAGCCTAGCATGCGAAGCATGCTAGGCGAAGCGTAGGGGCCGTAGCACCCGTGCCCGGAGGCCGGAGGAGCTCTGGCGCCCTGCCCGAAGCGGCGGGCGGCCAAGGCCAGCTTAAGCAGTTACCCCATTTTTGCGTCCGTCTGTCCGCATATATATATATATATATATATATATATATATATATACATATATATATATATATATATATATATATATATATATGTGTGTGTGTGTCCAAGGCCCGTACTCCGCGGTTTTTCAACGAAATTGGCTGATTTTTTGCATGAAGGTCCGCCTAGGCGGTGCCTCGGGACCATTTTTGGTGCTTGGCGTAATTTTTTGAATTTCGCCCAAAACTCAATTTTTTGATGTTTCAAAACACTAAAAATCGTTAATCACTGGTTTTTCCATGAAATTAGCTGAAATTTTGCAGGAAAGTCCGTCTTGGTGATGGCTTGGCACCATTATTAGGGCTTGGCGAAATTCTTCGATTTTCACCCAAAACTCAATTTTTTGATGTTTCAAAATGCGAAAAATCGTAAATCACTGGTTTTTCAATGAATTTTGTTGATTTTTGGCAGATACGTCCGTCAAAGTAATATCTTGAAGCTGGCAAGAAAAAATTTTGAAATTTTTATTATTTATTGATTTATAGTCAAAAACCCAAAATCTTGATGTTTCAAAAATTTGAACAAGCATAAGTCCATGGTTTTTCAATAAAATTAGCTGATTTTTGGTATCTACGTCCGTGAAAGTAATATCTTAAAGCTGGCAAAAGGAATTTTTGAAATAATTAGTATTTCTCGATTTATAGTTAAAAGCCAAAATCTTGATGTTTCAAAAATCGAAATATGTATAATTCATGGTTTTTTCACTGAAATCTTTTGAATTTTGGCATGCATTTTCATCTAGGTGGTGTCTTGAGGTAAGGCCGCGCATCTTGGCAACCGCCGAGAATACCTTGTTTGTGGTGAAATTGACAGTGAGCAGACAGAATCGACACCGCAGCAGCCAGGATATTGTCTCGGGCAGGTGCTGCTTCTGAGCATGGTTGATTTGGTAGCTGGAGAGCGCGATTACACTTCGAGCGGATGAGGGAACCCAGCCGCATTCATTGCAATTCTGCAAGCAACAATACGACATAACGCATGTAGTCTGGCCCTAGAAGAAATGGGTACTAGAGTTTTTATGGGAGGTGGCTCTTCTAGGTTCACTGGGGAAGAAGTTGGAACTGAAGGACAGGAGAGTGCAGATGAGACGCCTTCAGGCAGGAAACATTTGGCCAGCATGGCTAGCATGAAATGTCTGAGGGCTTTTCTCTTGTCCTCCACTTCGGCCTTCTGGAATAATCGTCGGTTACAAAAGCTCCAATGTACAATTTTTTTCGATTTTTCTATGCTCACTTGCTAAAATTTAGAATTTTCTACTGCAAATGGAAAGCTAAAAATTTCTAATTTTTCGAGTTTCTAGCAAACCATAAACGTAAGCAAGAGCAACCCAATGTCCCTTGGCCGGGTGAGATTGCTGGACATGCTTAGCGAGCTGTTTGAACTCGCCGGTCCAATAGGGCGAAGTATGGCTGCAATGCCTGCAGGCAAAGACGACGCCATCGTCGCTGTGCTCCAGCATCACGTGATTCTGCCGACCTCCTTCCGTCACCTTCTGGATTATTTCTCCTATCGCTCTTTGACCTATGCTGAAATCAAAGGCACGCTAAACCGTTCCGCATAGCAGACAGGTCGTTGTGGCAGCCGAATCCACAAAATCATGTTCACCGTCAATCGCTGGCACAAGTTGAGTAGGTCTGTCTGAAACGTGGGAGCTGTTTTTTTGCAGTTGAAATGAGGAAGAGTAGCTGAGAGCGCCGGAAGGCAAGGCGTTGGGGCCTTTGAGCGATGGGAAGCAGCGCTGCGCGAGTGAACGGAGCAGGTCCAGATTGCCTTCCCGCAGGTCGGTGAAGCAGGTTCGCTGGGAAGAGATGAGGATTGAGTTTGGGACAACGCCAGACACGATGAACAGAAATGAAGCAACCCAGTTAACGGGAAGTATTTGATGACGTCGTTTGGCATGGTCCCGCATGAGAAGTTCCCCATTGAAGAGATAGGTGATGTAGGGACAGCGCTGGCAAGAGTACATCGTCTTCCGCAAATGCTGCGTGGACACGTGGTCGTAGGCTGCGCCTTTGCTGATCTTTTTCCCGCACTCCGTACACTCCATTTTGGCGGCGGCAGCGCGCTTTGTGGCAGGCATTTCTGCACATCACAATTACATCTTGCACTTTAACAATGACTGGTAACAAAGGACGAACTTGGCACGGGAACAGGGAGAATGAAGCCTGCAGTTGCAATCGGTTCGGGCAGATCAGAGGCCTCTGAATCACTGGCGTCTTCCGCTACATGCATATTTATGGACCCATGGACACTTGGAGGAAACGATGACGAATTAGCCTTCACCGAGTCTCCACTACAGCTCTCAACCTCTTCAGAGTTCCTTTTGCTCGAAACAGTCCCGCTTTCAGAATATATCCCAGAATTGTGATCAGTTCGCTTCACCTTGGACCCTTGAAGTGCTGCATCTGGCGAAGGATTGCTCCTATTCGCGCTTTTTCTGCCGCTCATGTCTTCGTTTAAAATTTCTGAGCACTTTTCTACACTGCTTCTTGTCGAAAATGGCACAGTTTTTGCAGATTCGCAAGAAGTCGCTGCTTGCAAGAAATGTTTTTGGTCATTGTTTTCGGCCACTGTTTGATCGTTGATGAGAACTTGCTGCTGCCTTTCCTTTGCCTGGCCGTAAGTCTGGAGACGAGCAACAGCGGAAGTAAGAGCAAGCAGTGGGCTTCGATAGTCGGGGCTTGGGTGATGCGTGATGAGAGCGTGAAGCACAGCCTTGGAGGGATTGTAGGTGGAGTAATTGCAGAATGAGCAAATCCAGCAGGGCTGCGCAGCGACTTCACCAATGTGATAGTCTCGAATGTGCATGAGCAGCTCAGTTTGTGACAAAGATAACTGACAGTCTGTGCACTGCATTTTTGCCTCGATCAAATATTCGTTGTTCAATGAGCAGTGTCAAAATGCCATCGAATTTTCGATTGTATGATAAGGTTCTGGCTACACACATGGTTTAATGGATACTGAAAAAAACGTTTTGGGTTGACATGAATAGAGTGCTCATGTAAAGGCCTATTCCCTCCAAGCATTTTGGGACAACAGATTTTGACCCCCAATTTTCATGGCGGGATATAATATCTGGTACCATCGGCAAGCCAAATGTGGTTTTCTCCATCAATTACAATTGCCCCGAGTTAAAAGTCAAAGAAATACAATTACTACTAGTGGAATCTGCTGCTTGGACAGTTGCATGTTGTTTTTGGCAAGCAGTTAAGTGTCTCTTTCCATGCGACATCTTTCTCTTTTCCCAGCCACCGGTTTCCAGCCTTCACAAGCCCATCAAACAGCGTCACCAAAATCATTGAAGGCTGCTACTACGACTGCACTGGCCACTGTGGCAGAGTTTGCGTCCAATGTCGACACCGCTCTGAAAGAACAGATCTCGCACTCGCTAATCGGCTTCCAAGGCACTCAAAGCCTTCCTGGCCTCCGTAAGACTTAGTTCTTTTCCATTCCTTGCCCTCTAGGCAAATGTCTCGATTGCCAGAGGGCCTGGAGTGAGGCCGAGTCCAGGACTGGCATTCAGCGGCACCTGGCACGCTCCGTGGCCAGCTTCATCGACGCCTACGACTATATTCGCAGCTCGTTGCAGCTCTCAACTCCTGCTGCGGCTGCTAACCGCGAGAGCTTTTGCAGACTGGTGAGCGAAGAGGACGGAGGGGAGGAGGGAGAAGAGAGCGGTGCTGATCGCTCTGAGAGCTCCACCAGCAGCTATCAGAATTAGTTGAGCTTTCTTTGATCACGATGAGGATGGTGATGAATAGCATTATTAGCACAAATTACTGTCGAATAGCTTGAAAAGCTAATAGCTTTTGTAGTACGCTTCTCATTCCTCTAGCATTTATCAGCTTTTCTGTACAATATTAGGTGCTTGCCTTAGCTTCGCCAAAATTACCCTAAAATACCATGATTCTTCTTACTTCTTCCAATACCATACCATTCCTCTATCTACTGCCAAATAAGCAGCTTTGCGTCTCAGTGTGTCAAATAATCAACGAAACAGATACGTCGCCTCAAACGAAGGGTAAAATATTTTATCGCCTCAAACATTGCCTCGAACATATTCAAGCAGAAGTTGGTCGATGCATTTGAGAGTCGGAGAATACAGTTCAAATCGGGGAAACTATTTTTGGTCCTCTCGCTAATGATGAAGAATATTACAAAACAAAGTTTTTATCGAAAATTTTTGCCCGAATTTATCGAAATTACGATGCAGTACATTGGGCTTGACGAATTTTCTCGCGCATTGCTGCAAAAACAGAACCGACGGAACCAAAACCGATGCTCTGAATTAATAATGAGAAAAGGGGATCAAGAAGATACAACAATTTGGCACTGCATATAAGATTTCGAGGCCACAGAAGTGCTGACTAAAGGGATGAACTTCTGGCCTTTCTCCCGTTGCGTTCAGTTGTTGGAAAACATGTCACTCACAGTCCGGTAAAATAAATCGGCCATCTCATTCTGTTCTTCCGTTCCATTATCTTCAATTCACTCTCATCAACGAATTGAAAGCAGTCAAAGCCATGATAGGTACCATTGAAAGGAAATCCGCTGACGGAGAACTCAGGGTTATCTACCAGCTCAATGGAGTGGAGAGGGCCTTCGAGACTGCGAACTGCAATAGAGATAAAGGTTGAGGGAGGCAGCAGACTCCCTCAACCTCCCTCCCTCAAGGGAGAAGTTGATGGCCTACCGTCAAAGGAGTCACGGGCCCAGAAAAAGCAATTGCATGAGCTGTGTCGCTTCTTCAACTCTGGGCAAACTTTCTGCAGACCATCTTTCATTTCATTCAAGTTCTTTGTTTAGCTGGCAAAGTTCATGGTGTTGGTAAATTAAATTGAGGCTTCTTTAAATTATTGTCCGTTTCTCGTATAAAAAGGGCTTTCTTAAGCTTATGAATTCGGTTAGCATTATGCAAAGGAGAATTATAAGAAGCAGTTGTATGAATTAGAGAAAACTAACAGAGATGCGGGTGGCGGAAGGAAAATAATCTTGAGGAAAGGCGTCCAAATTGTCGTAGACGAGGTTGGCGTTAATGTCGTGGAAGGGGTAGATCACAAGCGCCTCCAGCCTCTGCAGCACCGATTCGGGGATTGTGTCTACCTCTACAAAACATTTAGTCATTCAGCCGAGACCTTACTTTTAGTTTCAAAAAAACAACAATGCACTCATTTTTCACAAAACGTCCAGGACTAACCCATGAGATGGGGGACGCTGAGAACAAGGAAGCGGAGGTTGGACAAGTTTTCCAGCGTTCTGAGAGAAATCGGAATATTTCCCTCCAATTTATTACGGCTCTGCTTTTATGCAATTATAAATTTCAGGTCAGCTTCGCTTTCATTGTCAGCTTCGCAATGTTTATTCTGAAATCACCACATTTAAATTTTAAGAGACAGTTTGCGAGAGGCTTTTGAAAGAAATGTATTCCGCTTCCCGATTTTCGGAAACCTTCGATTTTTTGGGAATTTCGAGATGGACGGTGAGTTTGAAACCTCATCTTGGTGCTCGAAAGGATGCGCACTGTCGATGCGTTGCTGGGGTGAAAAGGGTCCCAGAACTAAGCAGGTCAACTCCGTTTGACCCTGTAGGCCAGTGTTCTCAGCTCAAAAGGTGACGGATAGGAAGGATAGGATGAACCTGGAGGAACTGGGCGACGGCAGCAGCCATGACCATCCACTCGACCTGGTAGTACCGGCAGTGAGTGAGGGAGAAGCTCCGCAGCTTCAGCTCCTGCCGCGCCAATTCCTCCGCCACTGCTGCCATCGTGCTGGTCGTCAGCCCTTCCCCAAGGATCTCGAGGGAGCTGATGGAGACGCCGCAGCGGTGGAAGAAGGCGAGTGGGCCTAGCAGACGCTGCTTCTGGAGGGGCTCGGAGGCTTGGCGCTCCAGCTCGTCCCCTTCTCCCGGCTCCCCTTCGTACTCCTTCTCCACCCATACCGTCGACTGGCCAGCTTCTGTCTTCTCTTCCGATACAGGCTCCTCAAAAACCCTGGAGTCCGCTGGCCAGTTGGAAGCCGGCTGGACTCACTTACTGCCGAGTGGGGTAAAGAAGATGCAACCTCGTCGAGATGGCTCTGAGGCCCGCGGAGGGTGTCGAAACTGCTTTCCAACGCCTCCACATTTGTGCTCAGCTTTGAGCCGCAAAGCGTGAGCCTAGAAGAGCAGATATGGGAGGGCGTGGAAAAGAGATGGACGATTGGCTACCGTCGGACTTGAAGCCAGAGGGGCTTGGCATCGACCAGAGCTCGCCACTGGGTGCAGACGCAGCGGGCTCGCACCCGCTCTCGAAAGCTCAGCCCCGCCAGCACTTTTGACCACACCTCTTTCGGCAGACTATCCATCCTAGATTATTTCCCTTTCGGTCCTTCTTGGGTTATCTGCAAAGGCTTTGCTTTGAGCGGAGTGGAGAAGCTGGGAAAGGATGGCCGATTTCGCGCGAATCAAAAGCTCTTCTGACAATCTAATTTGCTTACGGTCGCTGGGCTGCTAAAGAAGCATTCTACAGATTGATCTTGGTTTAGTGGCTATGAGCTATTTGACAAAAATAACGATTATACTGATGTTTTGTTGTTTTCGTTTCGGGTAAATTGGGTGATTTAAATTTTGGAAACAACAAACGCTTATTGCGGAAATAAGAAGTCAATTTTGAATTTCTATCGCACAATATATCGCTGCAAGCTAAAAGTAATGACCGCTGTAACCTTGATAGACAAAAACGAAAAAAATTCGGTAAATTAAAGTTTTGAAGCTATTTTAAAGTAAAGTGGCTGTGAAAATTTAGCGCTGGTTGCTATTGGCCACACCTATAAAGAGGGGTGAAAAGAAGGATCAAAACAGAATTTATCACAACCTTTGCTTATGCTATTGCCTTACCCATATTGCCGACGATCCTCGCTGCAAGAATACAATCCCTTAGGGATTGCTGCGCCAAAATCTACCCACCATCACTGCTCCTCACTTTTGAGGATGAGGGGGACGCGTGGGTTCACTTTCTCGACCTCGACATCGAACAAGGCAGCCATCAAATAAAACTCTTCGATAAACGCAGGGATTTTAATTTTAAAGTTCTCAATATGCCGTGGAAAGACAGCAGCCAGCCAGTCAGCATAGGACGCAATGTCCTATACGCTCAGTTACTCCGAGCGGCAAGGGCTTGCACGCACTGGGACAACTTCAAGGATGAGGTTGGAACACTTTTCTCCACTAAATCCGAACGCGGTTACAGTGGGAAAGAAATTAGGCAGATTAGCTTAAAATTCTGCAGGAAATTCCCACACGCCCTGCAAAAAATGCACGGCGGAAAAATGCGCAAGATGAAATCGTTAATTTCAAGATACACAGCACACAGTGACCTGGACACGCAAAAGTGAACAACTGTTCATAGTGTCACCGAGCAAACCACTGGTGAGTCCACGCTCTGGAGGTCTGGTAATATGGACGAAACCTCCCCTACAACAGCTAGTCATGCTGGCTGATTCAGCTATCAAGGGCTACCCTTTGGACCAGTCACATTGTGACTTCGACCTCTATCAAAGAGGGCACGTACCCTTTTATCCCCACTAGACACCTCTAGTCGTCTTACAGAGACTGCGAACAGGAATTTCTTACTCAAAACTATTCACCGAAAATGAAAAAATATGCCTCAAAAAAGGCCAATCGGTACAGCAGACAAAAATACCTAACTGGTAAACTTCTCTGACATAGTGAGATATGTCGCATACCCTCAGGTTTTATTGAGCAGAGCTCTAACCAGCAGTGTAAGCGTTCGTCAAAGGGGAAAAGGATAACTGATTCACAGAGTGAAGAAAGCATCAGGAATAGCATTAACCCATTTATCGCCAGTCAAAATAACAAAAAGGATTGATGAATCATGTTGTTGCTGGATAGCCGAGCCTCTTCTGTCTCTTTCCTGTGCAGCTGAGGTTCTCCTGGGTCAGCAGGTAGAGAGCAGTAAGTCCAAAATGGCAAGTCCAAAATGCTTTGGATCGTAGCATCCAGCCAGGATGAGCACACTCTGTGACACAGCCCACAAAGAACCCTGCTACTCATTCATTGCTCTCATCCAGCTCAACATCAAAGGATCACTCAAACGCTCCGCAAAGAATGGCGATGGTGTTTCCAGATCCCACGCGCCTGCTTCGAGTCTCTTTTGAGGTTCTGCAGCGAAGATGATCGCTATGAATAAAATTCATGACCTATTGGCAGGTGTGGGTGCGACGATTGGCCCGTCTACTGGCCTACCTAGTCTATCTCGCGCTCCTGCTCAAGATCGGCCTCTCCGTCATTCGCTACCTGTTGCCCTGATTTACCTTCCAAGTTACAGTCCCTGCTGCTCAAATTTACCACCCATTCTAAGAGAGTTGTTGAGAGGAATTCAGGATAAGCTTTTATCTTTTTGCTTGGTGATTTCTGTAATTGGTTTTGAGAACACTCATTTGAGAATATTTTGAGAATACTCACAGGTTTCCTGGCTATGCACGAAAGCTAATTTAGGTTTTGAGTCGACGTTCTCAAATCCGTTGATGATATATGAAAGAGCGTTGTTTGAGAATGAGGAAAGCGGTTTTTTTCGGAAAAGGCCAGCTAATTGAAAGGAAGGTCGGCAATTTGTAAGAAACTTGCTAAAAACGACGTGAATCTGGGAACGGCGCAAAAGTAGGACAACACAGCCGGGAAAGTTAGAAGCGTGGCCAAATTGACTGCTGGCAATGTAGCACAGAGACTGAAACGAAGCTGGCAAGTGAAAATCGAACAAATGCCGCGATTGAAAAAATGAAAAAGATGAGAACGGAGTCAACAACTCCTAAAAAAGGCAACGGTGCCTTGAAATCAGATGCAAGGGGTGCAGGAAACCGTAGCTCTGCACTTCACTGCGTCTCCAGCTCGCTTTTCAGCTCGCAACCGGGCTCATCCTTCAGTTCAGGCTCGGTTAGCACATGGTCATAAATCTTAGTTTGATTGAAATTGAAATGGCCTTTATTGTGCTGCATTCTAGGCAAAGGACTATCCCATGGTTGCATTAATTAATAATCTAGATTTCATGGATCGAAATTGCAAATAAAGCCACAATCCCTAATAAAAATTGCTGCCTCTGTTTCACTTAGTTGCTCATAGTAGGGGGTGAAGGGTTTTGGGTAAAGCTAGGCATACCTTGGCCTTGACGATGTTGGTGGGGCGTAGAGGCGGGCGTTTGAGGAGAGCGGGATCGGGACGGGGCGGAGGATGCGGGCTCTCCGTGGTGGGGTCGTGAGCGAAGAAGGGGGGCATGCGCTCGTTGGGGGAGTCCAGAGACTTGGCCTCCTCGAAACTGGCCACCTCGCGCAGGCGCTTGTGCTCCGTCCCCTTCTCCGACAGCAGCTTCACGGCTGAAACATCATTCTTTCCTTTGTTTGAATTTTTTCATTTTTTTAAAAATTATAATTCTTTTATTTATTTCTTAAAAAAAATTTTAAATTTATAAATTTTTGCGCGGCCGAAGGCCGCCTGCCGCGGAGGGCAGGGCAGCCAGAGCTCCGGAGGCCGGAGGGCATGGGTGCGGAGGCCCCGGAGCGTAGCCTAGCATGCGAAGCATGCTAGGCGAAGCGTAGGGGCCGTAGCACCCGTGCCCGGAGGCCGGAGGAGCTCTGGCGCCCTGCCCGAAGCGGCGGGCGGCCAAGGCCAGCTTAAGCAGTTACCCCATTTTTGCGTCCGTCTGTCCGCATATATATATATATATATGTGTCTTTCCGGGGCCGGGCCTCCGCGGTTTTTCAACGAAATTGGCTAATTTTTTGCATGAAGGTCCTTCTGGGTGGTATCTCCAGGCCATTTTTTGGGATGGGCGTAATTTTTCGATTTTCGCCCAAAACTCAATTTTTTGATGTTTCAAAGTACCAAAATTCATAAATAGCTGGTTTTTCAATGAAATTGGCTGAAATTTTGCATGAAGGTCCGCCTGGGTAATATCTCCAGGTCATTTTTGGTGCTTGGCGTAATTTTGCGTTTTTTTCCCAAAACCTAAAATTTTGATGTTTCAAAGTACCAAAATTCATAAATCGCTGGTTTTTCAATGAAATTGGCTGAAATTTTGCATGAAGGTCCGCCTGGTAATATCTCCAGGTCATTTTCGGTGCTTGGCGTAATTTTGCGTTTTTTTCCCAAAACCTAAAATTTTGATGTTTCAAAGTATCAAAATTCATAAATCGCTGGTTTTTCAATGATATTGGCTGAAATTTTGCATGAAAGTCTGTCTAAGTGGTGGTTTAGGACCTTTATTGGGGTTTTGCAAAATTTTAGATTTTTTTCTAAAAAACTTAATATTTTGATGTTTCAAAACTGAAGAACTCATAACTCCCTTGTTTTTAAACAAAATTGGCTGCAATTTTGCATGAAGGCTGGCTGGAGGCTTTGGACCATTATTTGGGCTTTGAGAAATATATGGGGTTTTCCCTAAAACATAAAATTTTGATGTTTCAAAATTGAAAAATTCATTAATCCTTGGTTAATCAACCCAATTGGCTTAAATATGCTCATGTAGCTTCACAATATTGCTTGGAATAGAGGCCGCGCATCTTGGCGACAGCCGAGAATACCTTGTTAAATAATTTTTTAAATTTTTAATATTTTTTAAATTATTGCAAAATATTTTTACATTCTTGCTAGAAGAAAGAAAGTCAGCAAATTGCATTAACCAATATGCTTTCCACAGAATTCGAATTTTGATATTCACCAGCAGAATTTTGCACTAACTTCATCTTCAATTTGCTCTGGCATATCAATCAGAAAAACGCCTCCGCCATTCCAGCCCAATCACATCAATGTCAGCCAAAGCCTGGGCGCACCGTTCTGGAGGCCTTCGGAGCCGCGAGCGAGCATGCCGGGCGGGAGTACGCCGGACGGATTGAGGCCCTTGAGGGCCAGGACGGCCTCCTGCTCCTCGCGCAGCGTCGCGAACGTCCGATGCATCCGCCCCACAGCCTGGATCTTGCTCCGAATGGCCCGCTTCCGCTCCGAGCTCATGCCGCCTTCAATATCCCTACCCTTCTCTTCTGCCCCCCTCCTTCAATCCCCCTAGACACCTTCGAACTTGTCGTCGCTGTCCTGCTGGAGCTCGTCGTCGGTGCAGATGGCCAGGATCTTGCACAGCATGTCCGTCACTGCAACCGCAGAGAGGGATGAGGGGGAAGGGTAAGAGGGAGGGGAAAAGGGGGAACCCTTGTCCCCCACGAAGGGGAGGCTCCAGGAGAAGACGTCGGCGAAGTTGGGCAGGTAGTAGGGGTGGTCGGAGGCCGTGAACTGGCGGATGTTCAGCGTCTGCCCGTCGTACTTCAGCACCGCAGCTGAAATGGGGTCCTTTTAGAGCCCTGGA